>JAQIXC010002801.1:0-10089 GCA_034697605.1 Metabelba pulverosa
AAGTGGTGGCGCTCGAGGATCTGCCGGCGCATACAGTAAAGTGCCGGTACAACGTCGACGCCGTCAAGAAGTGCAAGAAGTGTTTGACGGAACAGCAGAAGTCGGGCCACGACTGTATCAAAGCGCTGCTCGAACTCAACCGGAAGGCCAACGACGAGATCGAGGCGCTCAAGAAGCGCGCGACGGCTAGCGCGCCGTTAGCCGCGGCGCCCGCACCGCCCAGTCAACCGCCGGCGTCCGGTTGGCGCGAACAGGCGCTCGCGCAGGAGATACGCGATTTGAAGCGCGAAAAAGAGAATTTTCTTAAAACTATCCAGGAGCTTTCGAATAATGCAGCTAATAATCGCAGTCCGAAAAAGCCGGCGCCGCCGCCGCCGCCCGTAAGACACTATTCTATTTTTAATTTAAATTAACAAGTTTATTTTTAACTAAAATGTGAAAATCACGCTTGGTCAAACAAATTCATGTACAAAACTAATAGCTATTTAACCAAGCGCGATTTTAGAAATTTAAATTAAAAGAATCTTGGTAATTTAAATACAGTCTAACCTCCGATGAGTAAACCCTCTTATATGTGATAATTATATAATAAGTAGAGATGTCTCGAACCCCCTTCCAGTGAAACCCATAATATATTTAGTTTCTTGTGAAATAAACACTTTTATAAATAAGTACACAGTATATTTAGCTCCCGATTCCATCAGTCATGGAAGGTTTGACTGTATTATTATGCTTGTTTTTAACAAAATCTTTTAATTAATAGACAAATATTGTGAACAATTCGAGCGGTGAGAAGAGATCGTCGTTTACAGCCTTATCGGAGGTAATATCAATTGCTTTAATTTATCAACCATTAAATTTTATTCGATTTGAAATTACCAAAATTTAATACAGTACAAATATTAGATTAAATTATCAGAAATTATCAGTTTAATAGTCTTGTTAGATATAGTTATTCAATTATTTGCATACTGTCACATACAATAGTTTCTAGTTATACTGTAGAGTAGATTTTTATATTGTATAAAATAAAGTAAAGTTTGATGAAAATTGAATTTTTGTTTCAAAACTGTAACCGTAAAATGCGTCAATATATTATTTACATAAAGTTGCCCAAATTACATATACTATTTCTACTGGTATATTTTAATATAAATTTTTTTTTCGTAAAGTTTCGAAATAAAATATTAATTACTTAGTTTATACAGTAACCAGGATATTTAATATTATAGTTTTTTTTTTGTGCGCAATGTGACATTATAAAAATGTAATATATAAACAAACAAAACTTTTAAAAACTGTAAAATAGAAATATAGCATAAATTAGTTAGTTAATATTTAATTTTTCCAAACTATTTTACTGGTGTTTAATGTACTGCGTAATTGTGGTGTTTAAATTTTTGTTTTATTTAGTACAATACTACATGTGTGCAATTGTTAAACATGCTACATTTGAAAAACAGATTATACATTATTAATCAATACGCAAGACTATTTTCTCCGGCAATGCTAAAACTAACATAAAATAAACTTTACAATGAATTTAATTTTAAAAAATATAATTAAAATTAAAATTAGCATGATCATTGCCGCAGATATCGGAACAGGAGATCTTCAACGAGGCGCGTAAGCACGTGTCGCGGCCGGAGGTCGTGCAGAACGAGATGAGCAAAGACGTGACGACGCGAGTGCTGGCGGTCGTGAAGGAGCAGATCCGCGAATACAACAGCGTTTTCCTCGTCTGCAAACACGTCGTCGAGAAGCTGAGCGCCGAGTTCGGCACCCGATGGCACTGCATGGCCGACCACAAGGCCGGCGCGAAGACCTACTTCCACTACGAGTCCGGTTTCCTCATTAAACTCAAATTCGGACTTTTGTTCTTCGAGATATACAAAACGCAATTCGTGAGTATAATGTTTGCATTTTATAGCATGTTAAAATTATATTTATACAAACGGCAAAATACTGGTTAGAAAGGAGTTGTCAGCAATTCACTTTTTATTCTTTGATTTTGGTGTAAATTTATACAAAGATTAAACAATCTAAATAAAACAAAATAGTGAAAGAATTAGCTCAAAGTTCCATATGGTTCAAAAGTTATGAGTGTTTAACACAACATTTACATGATAAATAGCATAATTTCCCCGTTTTTCTTAAAATTCGCCGTATTAGCAAGATTAACCCAAAATGAGCGATACACCAAATGAAAGATAATTAAAAATGCTATAAAAGCTGCTTTTTACATTATTGGGTTAATCTTGCTAACATTGAAAATTTTTGAAAAAACCATATAATTTTGCAATATTTTATGTATTTACGAGTTAAAAACATTTTTAATTTACATTAAAAATCGAAAAAGATATTTTATTATGCTAAAAATACTTTAAAAATAACACTCCAATATAATATTCGGTGAAAATTACATTTTACATCATGGCAAACTGTAAGGATTTTGTCACTTTTATTCAATTTTCAAACAGGCATATCTTTTAAACTGTATGGAATTTTTAACTAATTCTGTCACCATTTTACTTCATTTGTATTCCTAGATAAGCATGTAAATATATATTGAAATCAAACAACCTTTCCTCCAATCCTGACGACCCCTTTGTGCACTCTTAATTAAAAAAAATTCTAATTGTCAACATAGTACTTGTTTTTGTAGAAATGTGGTTTTTTACAGTAATAATTAATCTGATTATTTGTTCAATTTGTAATTTGCTAAATTGCTAGTGGTTAGTATTATGAGTTAGAATTAATAATTTATTTAATTAGGTACATTTATTTTACTATACTAGCTCGAATATTTTATAATATATTTATAAACTGTTTAATTTATAAGAAAAAAAATAAAATAATTTAAAGAAAAAATTTATAGTCACTTTTAAGCCAGTATAAAGAAATACAGGCCGTTAATAAACAGTGTAGAAATAAACAAATTCAAAATACAGTTTGTAAAATTTGTGATAAACTAAATAAAGACGTAAACAAGAAGTATTATAATAACAAAAATAATTATTTTATTTTATGAATAATCAAGATTATTTTTTTCTAAACATTGTAATATATTATTATGATATTCACTATGTAATTCATTAGTAGAATTAAATAATGCTGCATGCATTGTTATACAATATACCAATAATAATTTGATTGTTTCATTACATAGCATAAATAACCATGCTAAAAATATTTTCACTCAAAAACACAGCTAAATGTGCAACAACTGCGGCAACGGTTCCGGAGCGGACGGATCAAACGCGAGATACAGATATTGCGGACCGATATGAAGCAAAGCATGATATCCGACGTCAAGAAGATTACGTTCGCCGCCGTCGACAACGCCCGGCCGCTGGCCGACAACCTCACGAACATCTCGTCGGAGATCAAGACGGCGATGGAGAAGAAGTACCCGGGCAAGTGGCAGTGCTTCATATTCGCCTACTTCGGCGTTTTCGGCATTCACCACACGTGCGGCACATTCATTAGCTTTGATCTTGCTGAACTCACAGTCAGCCTCTTCCAGGCCATTCCCTAGATTAAATGTACTTGCTACAATTACCATATAACTTAGTCATAAATTATTACCAGACATCTTTTTGTATATTTTTAATATGTATGTATATATTTAAAAATTTGATATTTTTGTGCAAACTTTCTGCTGTGCTTAAACTTATTTGCTAGTTTTGATTTTTAACATGTATTAATTAAGTGTTTTTCTGTATTGATAGTACAGTATAGAAATCATTTTGAAAATTAAACTATTAGTTCTTTACTCCCAGAGCTGAAGCCATTCCATTGTTTAGAACTAACTTGCTATAATTTTACAGGTAATTTTATTAACGTGGCAACTTTTCTGATATATTTATATATTTGTATTTAAAAGTTTTATTTTAAAGATTGTGCATAAATTCATATTTTTTGCAATTACCTCTTATATTTAATTATAAATTAATTTACTTTGCTAAAATATTGAAACTAATTTTGATTAAGATAATTTTCTGTTATATACAGTATATATTTATACAGTATTTATATATATAAATTTATAAATTTTTTTTGAAGCATCACTTTTACCAATAATTTTTAAATTTATTTTAACATATCTATTTTAAAAAAATTATTACAAAAAAGTTTAATATAATTTAATTGTTTTAAATACATTTTTAGATTATTTGTGAAATCATCTTGTATAGTTTATAATAAAATACGCCTATAATATTGATATTAATTCCTACGAAAATTTCGTATCATGTCTATGTTTAGGATTTTTTGTAAAGAATTTACAAATTTGCTTTTTAAAAATCTGTTCGGAATAAAATTTTTCACTGCAAGATACTATGTTAAGTTGCAGTTGTTAAGAGCAGAGGCTGTAAATCAGCGCATTAGGCGACACCTGTTTCAAACTAATATGTACTAAAATATCTAATAAAGGTAAAGACGACGTAGGAAAAAAGCTTGAGAAAAGGTATGGCCTAAAGTCGTATTTACATACATACGATGTAAATCAAACTTTAGGCCACACCTTCTCCCGGGCTATTCTAAATTAAAAATTTTAGTACACATTAGCCTAAGAAAAGGTGTGGTCTAAAGTTGTATTTACAAACATACGATGTAAATCAAACTTTAGGCCACACCTCTCAGGCTATACAATACTAAAAATTTTAATACACATTAGTCTGAGAAAAGGTGTGGCCTAAAATTTGATTTAGATCATATGTTTACATAGTGTGGTTACGAGTAATTGTAAGCGCGAATTTTAAATTCCTTACATAAATCCCAATAATAATCACATATTCCGAATAAATTGTATAGTTCGCATTCATATTGGCAAAATAAATTGCCAAAATGAGCAAAAGCAAATATGAAATATTTGCGCGAAATTTGCGCAATCAATCGACTATATTGTATCTGTCTAGCGAATAGCCGCCCGTAACCGTACCGGACGTAAAGTAACTGCAATAACGCGCCAACTGTTTGACGTCAGCGCTGTAGCGGTCGTCGGCGGCGATAAACGCGATCTGTCGCTCGACGTCGCGCTCGCTCTCGTGGAACAGGTCGACCACCTCCGCCATCGCCGCCTCGATCGGACACGTCTTGAGCCGAACGATAACGGCGACCGAGTTTTGCATTTTATTGACGTTACCGCCGCAGTCGCGATATTCCCTTTCGAACGAAAGCACGTCATTCGAGAAAATGACCGCATCGGCGACCAGTTGGATGAGCAGCTGTACGGCCGGGTCGTGCCACTCGGCGTCGGTCAGGCATAAGTCGGCCGCGTATTCAATGTTCGCTACGCTTAGAGCGATCGCGACTGTACGGCGTCTGAGCTGTGAATAAGTAACATGTTAATCATACAATATAAATGAAACTTTACGCCACACTTATTCTCAAGCTAATGTGTACTAAAATATTTAATGACTCGAACAAAACGTGGTCCAAACACCCAGGGGCTAATGTTTGGGTAGAGCTCACGTCGACATGCCTGCCCCGGCCGAATGAGATAGTCGACGTGAGTTCGGAGCGTTCAGCCGTGTGCTCTTAAAACTGTGACGGTGTCCCCGCCACCGTGCCTAACCAGGCGATGTGGTGGTCCCTGGCCTACATGCGGGGGTTGTGCAGAGAATAGCCGCAAGGCATGACGCATTATGAAAATATTTAATGTAGAATAACTTAAAAAAAAGTGTGGCTTAAAGTTTCATTTATGTCTTAAGATGTTAATACATTTTGTTAATAAACTATTATAAAATCTTTTCCAAAAATAATATAATTAAGTAAACGTTTTTTTTTTGTAAGCGGCCCTCGCAAACAATTTATAAAATATTAAAATTATAAAACATTTTATATGTAAGTTTATTTAAAATTTCGATATTTTTACTTGAAATTTTTATACTCTATTAATTAATAAAGTTGCGTATAGATTTTAATAAATAAAACGCTCGGAGCTCTTTTTTGAGAGCGCAGATTGTAACTAATGAAGAATTGTTTTTTTTTCATTTAAAAAATTTAATATTTTAAAAATTAGCCAGCGCCATTTATTTATTTTACTAAATTTATTAAAATATTTATATACGTGTTTAAATTATTTATTATGTTTAACTATAAAATTACTAGATTTTAACAAATGGTTACTGGATCTTTAATGTACCGCATATAAAATCTACGTAATAATGTAAATATAATAATAACTAAATAAATATATTTATATAAACAGTATTTTAAAAACTTAATAAACGTGTATTAGTTACAATCTAAGTTATTATAATGTATTAAGTTAATAAATTATAACTTATAAAAATAAACTTTACAAAAATTTATACCACTTTATATGTTACGAATGTATTATGAATATAATAATCACTTGACAGCAGATCTGGATGGGGAATGACTATCTGGCATACTTGTCATACGTATATACAAATGATTTTGATATAATAAAATATGACTAAATAAAACATTGTTACATAGAATAATGTAACTTTTATAGGCTTTAAGTCACATAATGTAAATAATTAACAGTATTCGATTGTACTGTTATCTATTTGCTTGACAATATTCGATTTAAAACTAGTTGACATGACATTATTTGACTTATCATTAATTGATATAACACTATCTGACAAAACACTATTTGATGAAAATTAATTTGAATTATCATTATGCTTTGTAACAACGTTCGATTTAGCCATATTTGATCTTATCAAAATAATTTGTATATGTCGATGCTGTATATATAAAACTGAAATGATACACACACACAATTTTTGATAACTAATAAATGAGTCAGATTACGGATGAGCTATTTATTAATCGACATTATCAAATTATCTACTACTAAAGATTAGCTAAAAAGCATCAACTAAGTAGCTGATACCGAGATCGAATCCTTCACAGGGCGTCGTTTACAACGCGGTCTCCTCTATCCATGCACTAAATTTGGGTAGAGCTCACGTCGATATGCCTGCCCCGGGCCGAATGAAATCGACGTGAATTCGGAGCGTTTAACCGTGTGCTCTTTAAATTGTGACAATGTCCCCGCCACCGTGCCTAACCGGCGATGTGGTGGTCCCTGGCCTACATGCGGGGTTGTGCGGGGAGTAGCCGCAAGGCATGACGCATTATTATTATTATTAAGAATTAGTTAAAAAAGTTGGTTTAAATAGCATTGAAGCATCCCTTCATAAAATATTCGGCTAATATACGTATGACAAGTATGCCAGATAGTCATATCCTGCAAAAATTGCATAATTGCTACACTTTAATTTTAAAGCACGCTGAAAAAAATTTCTTAATAAGTTTAAACAGCTGGCACGAAAGCCTAACATTTTATGAAGATATCTCAAACTGTATAAGCTGTTATCAGCAATGGTAAGCGGTTTTAAGCATGGCGAATTCGAATCGGCGACAAACCTGCAAATACTCGTCAATACTCGCGAACTTGTGTTCACTAAGCGATAGCCGCCGCTCGTCGTTGGTATCGCTGACGCACTCCCAGTAGGCGTCGACAGTGCGGCGTTTCTGCGCCGCCGTCAGCCGCGCCGTAACCGCTTCCAAATTAAGATACGCGGCGACGACGTACGGCCGACAGCCGCAGATATCGACGAAGCTTGTCGAGCGCGCGGCGCACCTGGTCGCGGATCACCTCGGGGCGCGCGCCGTCGACGCCGCTCGTGTCGCCCCAGTCGCACGTCATGTGGTCGTCGAGGATGCCGAGCATCACCATCATGAGCGCCAGCTGCCCGAAGCGCTCGACGCACGCGCAGTACGGGTAGAAGTACGACGCGAACACCCACGCGGATTTGGAGCGGCTTTGCTGCGCCGCCGGCAGCGCCGAAAACGCCACCATCCAGTCGACCAGTTCGTCCACTTGACGCCGGTGCGCGTCGCTCGCCTCCCATTTTCCGACCGCGAATTTACTGCGGAAAGTTGGCACGATTATTCGCCGCGTCGATTTCGCGCTAGTTTTGTTCGCCTCGGTAATCGAGTCTTGTTTAAGCATGTTGCAAATATTATTGCGTAAGACAAGCATATTTTATTAATCATAAGTGTCTATTATTGTAAACATAAAAATATATATATCAATTGTGGTGATTTAGCAAGAGCATATAAATCAAGCTTTTAATATTATTTGTACAACTTAATTTAATTACTAAGCGCTTAATTTATCACATATATTGATTTAATAACATGTAATATTGTTTTTATGTCAAAAATTTATTACAAACAGTATTTATTAATTAATGTTAAATTATAAACTTACCAAATAGTGGAATTGTCCAAAATCCGTTTAAACATTCCAATTTATACAAGTTAAATCGTATTATGCAAAATACAAATACTGCCAAGATAATTGTTAGGCAAATTAGTCTTGGTTGAAAATTGTATATAAATTCTAAAACATTGGTTAACATTTTTGCATTAATTAAAAATTTGTATTGAATGGAATGAAGTTTATATTATGGATAAATTAAATCTACGTGCAGATAATATCATGCAAGTTTTATACTCATACTCAAAAAAAATATACATTAGCATTTAAGAAACGCGTTATATTTAAATATTTAAAAATTATCTATATTACATACATGAGTTTAATATGGTAATAAAAATAGTTTAATTATTTTATTACAATTTTAACTTTGTCATATGAATTTTACCATCTCTAAATTTTGTTTTGCAATATATAATTGTTATAAAAAAAATGTTGTTAATGAGCATTTTTTTTTCTTTAAACTACTGAGCCGATTTGATTATAAATGTTTTAAAACATTTATAATATTACCATGCAACATTCTTTTTATAATTTTGCTTTGAATTCTTAAAGTTAACAACAAATAACTTTACAATAAATATATAACAAGGCTTTCAATTAATTCATTCCATTTAAATCCTAGAATTGTACATGCACATAAAAATGGTTTTTTAGATAGATTAATCAGTCATATGCTCTTAATTATCTTATACTGTACATGTTTATTTTTACAATATTAATGAGTAAGAACTTATATTCATACTTATCTGTACATGTACTCGTTCAAGTTTTATACTTGTCAAACAATTAATTTGCTTAAAATTCGTTTCTAATATAAATTGTAATCTATATTATGTAAATTATTTTTAGTTTTATATTTATTGTTTTATTGAATCAACTTTTTCATAATACTGTTTTTGAATTTATTTAGTTTACTAATAATAAATTACATATTTGTAAAATTTTTAAATAATTATATGTAAAATCATTTATGTTTTATAATAATTATGACAAAATATTTATCAGTATTTTTCAAATATTTTATTTTAAAGAAATTCTTAGCGAATAAATTGAAACTCATAAAATAATAATTTAATAATTGTATTACGAAAAATTTTATTTTGTAATATGCATAAAATGATTTAATCTATGTTGATTTATACAACCATAATAAAAACGCATAATACACAGCTTAGATTTACACTTTACAAAAAATGTACTTGCTATTTATTAGCAACGTTATCAATAATAGGTAGGTTAATATTTTAGGTTAGTATAATATTTTTAAAAGCATTATATTAAGTGCATGTTTAAACAATTAATATTATGCAGTATAATTCAATATAAATATAATAAGTTTTATAAAACAGCAATTGACGCGAAACTAATGTCGCGATTTGGCGCCGACTTATTCGTTGCACGCGATTGGCGACTATCGGCGCAATTCGCGCGTACAATAAGCGCCGTAATCGCGGCCACTCGGAACGCGACCAACTCGGCCGTCAGTAAATACGTGTTCGCGTAGTAGTCGTAGTCGTCGAGACCAAACACGTAGAGAACGGCCGAGAACTGGCGGTCCGAACAGCGCCCGAAGCCGTACATCGAGACGAGAATGCACTCAAAGTAGAGCGCGAACGGCGACAGCGCGGCGATCGTGGCCGGCAGTGCGTGCATGCCGGCGGTTGCGGCGAAAAAATTGCCAAACGTGCAGAGCACGTAGAACGTGCCGATTGCGATAAATTGCGCATGCTTAACATCGCTGACGCACAAGACGCATATGAGCTGCGCAACGCTCTGGTGGACGCACGCGGCCAGCGAGAGGTACGCCGCGAATGTGT
>JAQIXC010002802.1:0-10086 GCA_034697605.1 Metabelba pulverosa
CCCCCCATCCATAAGTGGGTTAATTCAATCCAGCAATAAATTTTTTTACTGCTTAACTGGAGCCATACTCTAACCATGCTCAAATATACTCGAAAGAGAAATTATGGCTGATTTTTTTTCTTGATTCTCGTTTTGTGCCAGGCTTATTTCAAATGAGAATAAATTGAAAATTCTATCGTGCTAATGTTTGAATTTAATATGTTTGAAAGTAAATAATTGCGTTTGGCGAGAATAATAGCACTTGCTAGAATCGAATTCATACTGTACGGCTTCTACAGTAACCGGCGATGGTCAAGGGGGTTGTTACCATGACACAAACTTGTTATAAATATTGATTAATTCATCTTGGTATAAAGTATTTATTCTAGTAAATTTAGAATTTATATTAGTTTATTGATATAATTATACATGTTTATAAAAAATTGTATACGATTAAACATAATATATTAACGGTTAAGTTTTAATATAAGGTTATTTCATAAATTGACCTTTATTATAACAGTAAAAAGTGTCCTGCTCATTCTCGCTGGATGTTATTAAGGTATTTTTCTTTCATTTTCTTAACAATGTGCATGGTAGCGTAAATTTTTATTTTATTATTAAATTTTTATACTCCGGCTCTTATTCTCACTTTGCTTCTGTACACTTTTATGTAATTTTAAAATATATAGCCATTCGCTAACATCTAATCACTTGGAATGAGTAAAAACACTCGAAATTAATGTCTTTAAAGTTTTTCTTGTCTTATAAATTATTACCCGTTTATGGCGTACAATAAAATTCCGTTACAATAAACTTTGTAATACGTGTTTGCTTTAATAAATTTCCTTGATTAAAGCAATAATGTTGACTGTCTAAATTAACTTTATTTATTTTTTCATAATAAACTTTTATATCATGCATAATAATTACAGATATACATTGTAAAGAGTTATATGGATTGTAACTATATTGGGATTTGAGTGTATGTCAGTTGCGTAATATGTAGTTATTGTTGAGTTTACGCTAGAGTTTGCTGTTTGTTTTGCAACAAGCGCATTTTTAATCTCCGCAAAAATGCCAAATATAGTGGTTTTTGGTTTTGCAAAATATTTTTATTAAAAATTTATGCATTCCACATTTGCAACCAAAATTTCATAAATGTTGAGAAATTTCTGCAATAATTATTTTGTTAAATTTGAATGCCATCAAATCAGTCATGTGGCTTTAAAATGTCATATTTGATTCACATACGCAGCCTATTTTAGCATGCAACTTTTATGTTTAATAAATATATAAATTTAATAAAAATTTTTGCGCAATATTTTGACATCACTTCCATGCTTTGAATAACTTCTATTTGAACATTTTAGTTTTATTCAAATATCTTGTTTTGAAATTTAATATCTGTACAATATTTGCAGATAATTTTCTAAAGTTTAAAATGTTGCATTCATATATCTTTAGCACAGAATCAACAAACATTATAATTTAAAGTATTATATTGATTAAATATTCTGCATTATACAAATACATCACATAACTTTTAATAACGCTTATATTTAAAATTAATCTTGCTTACTAAAATGATTAATAAAAATATTTAAATTTGTAAAGTAATTATACAGTTTCTTCATTTATCCTGATGTATTCTATATAATATTGATTTACTTCATAATTTTTAAAATTTGTGACATATTAATCAATATAATGTTTTTACTGTAAATAAAATTTTGAAAGTTTTAAAATAAAAGTTTTATTTTCAATAAATTGATTTTTTTGCGCCAAAAATACATGTTTTTTCAATTGAAAACTTGTAAAATTGTATCATAAGTTAAATTTTTGTAGTATTTTAGTTGATTGAAACATGATCAACTAATGGCTTCAGTAATAACGACTTAGAAAACACTTTAACAAGTTAAGTTTTTTAGCTGTAAAATTAATCGGTGAGACGACAGCTTGAGAAACCAGGATGGTGATGTAATGGACTATTTTAAAGTGCTGGTAGTAGCAAGTTTAAATTTCGGTTATTTTGAAATTACGTTTTCACCCAGGTAGTACATATTTTACAACTAACAATTTATAATTAATAATAATATTTTTATTTATATGTTAGCTTAAAATGTAACTGTGTATTTCTACTTGTCATTGTATTAAAATTTTTAATAAATTAATATTTTATAGTAATAAATTTATCCTTGGTATAAATTCTATAAATAAATTAATAAAATAATACTAATGATTAATCAATAATAGAATTGTGCAAGAATATTTTATTTATTCTTTTATAATTTAACAATAGTTTATATCACAAATGCATAATAAATTTGCAATTTGTTGAAACGATTATTGCCAAATAACACTGTATAAAAATATTTGCATAAAATAAAAATAATAAAATAAATATCGTTCTGCGTTTATATATTGTATTAATATAGAGTTGAAAATTTTGTTTTTCTATTTAATTATATGCGATTATAATTGTTTATGCAGTATAAAAATTAATTTAATTAAATTTCGCACATGCATAATTTTCGCAATAATTAATATATATTTAATTAGCCGGAAGTTTCACAATATAAAATAAGCATTGCAAAATTTATAATTATATAAAATTAAAACTTTAAGCAAATTTTATGTCAGAAATATAAGAGTATATAAAAATAAAGAATATTCTTATCAAACCTATCAGTTTAAGCATGCTAAACTGCGCTCGATCGTTAGCGGCACGACGAACAATCTTGCCTAATTTAATTATAGAGCTTAAACTAAAATTATGCATTAATAAATTCATCAATCAAACAAACAGTTTAATATGCGCGACAATGAATAATTACACAGCTTAATTCTAAAAGCAAAAACAACGAACAAAAAGCGACTTGATGAAAAATAACGCCATCAAAAAATCATCATTAGCGCGAGAAAATGCATTAATATGGAGCTAAATAGCGACTTGCTAGTGCTGTATTGATCTGTTCGCTTACACTGAACACACATACTGTACAGTAGAGTAGACAGTATAATATGGACCAACAGTTACAGTACACTCAAGACCTGAACCCGGAATCGAGTTTTTTTCGCCGAAAACAATGTATTATTTCACGTATAGCACGAAATTTGATTACCGAGAAAGACATCGATAAATGCATTAAACAAAAGAAAAAAACCTGCATTATAAAAGTTGCCATTCATTAGACTGTTTATTCATCAACGCACACATCACCATATAAAGCAGAAATGATAAACAATCGCAATGCATCATGGCAGTTTAGCATATTCGCCGACGTAAGAATCGTTGATCTAATATGTTAATCGCGCATTAATAATAAGCAAGATAAATTCGATTTTGGCAAAATCTATAATGGCAAACTTTGTTTTTAAAGCCGAATTTTATTATTTTAGATTCGATTTGCTTGTTGTTTTTTGGAAAAACTTTGTAAATAAGCATGGTAATCGGAGCAAACGAGGTTAGCCGCAAACTTCAAGTGCTTTTACTTCAAAATCAATTCAATTACGCAATCGATTGCCAATTGGATTGAAGACAAGGGAAGCGAAAGATAAATATAATAATAAAAAAGCGTCTTGTTAATTCGCGGCCGAAGCTAAAAATACGCAGTCCATTCTACGGGTTTTAAATGCTAGCATGGTAAAAAGAAGCATAATAAAACTGCACAATTTATATAAGCGACGACATAAACGGCTAAATATCAGATAATTCAGACACGTTTTGGCGATAAAAAGCGCCGGATATAGAGTATAATGCATTTAGATCATGCTATTATTGAGATATAGCCGGCGCTAATAAATCTGCGGAATATTCCGCTGTAAAATGCCATTGCACTTTTTCTTGTTGTTGCACCCGGACAATTATTTAAAATGCACAATTGTATTTATGGCGCGCAATAACTGTGTGTTGAAAATAAGTTAGCAGGGTGAAACAAATAATAAAAAATTTTCGTTTCTAATGGCATTAATCTGCGTTTACAGTGTAAACCCCGGTATTAGGCAACACTCAGCGTAAAATATGCATGCTATAAAGCAATAAATAGAGCTTTTAATAAAACAAAAAACTTTCATAAGTATTGGATTAAAGTCTAAATTTGTTTAATTTAGCACAATTATTTTATTAATAAAAACGGCATTATATTATCTCGATACCTCTACTACGTTTACACAGTATAACTGTATACAGTATACAATTGATGTATTGTTCTCACGAGTGGTCTCTACTCAGAAATATACTGTACACTAGAATACGGAATATACTGTACAGTAAATAAGAATCCGATTCTCGTTTGGCGTTTGGGTTTTGCGTTTCCTTCCGCAAGCGTTGCGTTCAATTGAAACGCTTAAAATTTGTACATGGTAATGCACATTCGCGATTCTCGAAACCAAAACTATTGCACAGTACGAATTTGTACGCATTTTTCAAGCTTTTGTTTGTTTTGCGCTTTAAAACTACATGCTAAGTTGGGCAAACATCCGAGCCGTTAAATATTGATTGATACAGAAATAAGCGCTTAATTAATGCAAAACTTTCTAATTAATTTTTTTCTACCATGCTTATAAACTTTGATTTCGAGTTTAAACTCAAATATAATTAGCGAAAAATCTCATCAAAATTATACAGTGCATAAAAATTTAATTTAGATTTTTATCTTGCGTATTTACATTTGTAAAATTAATACTTGCTTCTTTTGTGCTGTATGTTATAGTACTTGGGGATAATTTATATAGTTTAAGCATAATTAAGTAAATTAAAATTATTGCCAGTAGCAAGTAGCAATCTACTCTTTTGAACAAAAAATATGGCAAGATATAAAAAGCCTAATACAGTATAATAAATTTCGCATTGTAGAATGAACGTTTTAAACGAGCAATAAAACTCATTACTACATAATTAGAACATTAGAACGTCAAAATTTGATCATTATAATCAAACAATTGGTTTTATGCTGTGTACAGAGTACTCGAGAACTCGTATTTTACCGAATCCGCACTCGAACCGGGTAACTGCGGTGTATTAAAACCGCTTGATCCATGCTAAATTTATAACCTCGACATTTATTAGACTGTATATTAAATGATTATTTTTATGAGTTTTGTCTTTTATTTTTATTATTAGATTAAATAGACTTCTATTCCGTTCCCGACTTTATGACCACTTAAGGCATAGCTCGAGTGGCAAGATTAAAATGTAAAATGAAAATGCATCATGTGAGTTTCTTCATAACTGGATTTGATTGCGCACAAGTAGCCGGACCCTACTGTGCTGGCTATTAATCAGTATAACAGTTGTTGCCGTTAATGCGATTTTGTTATTAATTTATACTGTATATTCATGTCTATAATATATCTATGTATCACATGTTTTCAAGTGTTGCTAATTTAAATTAAAAGTATAAGTAGCATGCATAAAACCAAGTACCATAAAGCAACATAACAATTATACTTTTAAAATTACTGTTTTATATTTTATTATCAATACTAAATTGTATCATTGTTAATCATAAAGGCGTTACAAAGTTATATTAATTAATTAAAAATAAGCTAGTAAATATTTCTTGTAAAGTTTGTTTTTATTTAATTAATCATTGCCTTTTATTTTCATTAGCAAAAAAAAAAATCTCGCATAAGATTTTACCATGTTTAACATTTTGTCAATTTTTATTCTTAACTTATTAGTTTCGCTAAACAATTTACTCTAATTATACAGTATAACCCGAGCTTTCAAAGCTATATCCGTTGCCAAGGCACTTTCGGTGATCAAATTAATTGCATTGCAGCGCATCGTTTTATTATTAATTACGATTATACTGTATAATTATATAGACATTTGAATTAATCAAATATTGAATTGAGAAATACGCTCTCGATTTGATTGAAGAGATAGTCTCTCGAAACGTATTCGCATTAATAATCAATGGCAACGACAACAGCAACAAAAAAGTAAACGAGCAATATGAATTTACGCGTAAAATACTATATTTACTATTTTTGTATGGCTTCGAAATATATGCGCCGAATACACCGCTTAAATATAAAGCCGTAGTAAAAGATAAAATAGCGCTCGAAGTGAATGCAATGGCAATGCGATAGTCATTGAATATTTGGCTACTAATGGAATATATGTTTCCATAACTTATATCTCAAGGCTCTCTCTCTCTCTCTCTCTCTCTCTCTCTCTCTCTCTCTCTCTCTCTCTCTCTCTCTCTCGAGTTTTTTTATACGATTCTCTATACATTTCATTATATGTTTCTCTCTCCGACTCTCCAACTCTCTCTTCGATTCTCTCTCCGACTCTCTCGCTCTCCATCACTCACTTTGGCGGCGAAACAGTCGGCGATTGTATTCGCGTTTGCATTCGATGTCTTCGACTCGAGTTCTCATTTATTTTCTATTAACACAAATCGATAAATATATGATTATATAATAAATTCAATTATTTCTCGATTTTCACTTGATTTGCCACTTTTTTCTATTGTTGCATGCCTATTCCGTCACTATTCCATATTTAGTCTTTGTATTATTTATACTTTTCTATTTTTGCTAATTGTAGGCCAAAATATGTTTTATTTATAAGAAAATAATTTTACTATTATTTTTTTTGTTTTGCTTTCGCAGCGAAATTATTATTAAATTTTCTATTTGCTATTTATAAATATTTTATTTGATGGGTAGTATTGGTATAAAAAAAATATTATCCCATAAAAATTAATTTTTTTATTGAAAAAAATGTGCTGTGTAAAACATATTTCAAATATACATTAAAATTACGTTAAATCGCCATAAAAAATATTGTAAATATCAATCTTGAACAGTTGATTAGATTTATATAATTAATTTATATACAGACATTAAATCTAATATAAAATAAAACTGCAAGGTTAATTTGATTTAGCATTCTAAATTGCCAAAGTAGATTCTAACATCACAAACAAATATTTTTTTTAATAAATAAAATGTAAAACTTTTAAAGTTTACTATAATAAGTAGTCAACTGAATGTCGAGAGCATTGGTGAGAAAACTTTTGCTCTAATTCTGATTATCGACATTTGCATACATATACAGTGTACAATCTAAACATTACTACGGGTGCTAATGACTAACCACCGCATGTTCGCGAACGGCTGCATAATCTCCGTATTAGACATACGGCGTTCGCGTGTTTTTTCTGTTATTTTGCCAAGTAGCAAAACACCGTGTTTATAACCCGACTTGTTTATTATTGTTGACTCAGTGCAATGCAAATATTTATGCAGCAATCGATGACATTTTATCGAAATTAATCAACGTTTTTCAGTTTAAATATTTTTTTACTATGTACTTTTTTCGTTTCTGTAAATCATGTTTTACAACGCTTATTTTTGTAAAGATAATTGAATTGTAATTTTGTTTTGTTTTTTTGCGTAATGTATTAAATATTTAATTAAATATAAAAAAGAATTTAAGAATTTGTTTAAAGAATTTTCGAGTTTTTAAGAATTTTTTAAGGATATGTCAAAAACATAATTGAATGCCAGAGAAAACCCAATTAAAATGAAACTGTGTACAATTGTCGCGTTTGAGTCGCAATGAGTGCACGATTACATAGATGGAATTATCTTTTTGGAAAAAACATTTTTATACTTGTCATAAGTATTTTGAAATTAATTGAAAAGTTTAATATAAAATATATATATTATGTTAAAAATGCAAATATAGTTTAATTTATAATGTAAAGATTTTTGGAAAATCCAAATTGGAATGTACAAATGTTGAATCTGGTCTCGTTAGAAATTGAATCTAGACAGTTTTTATACTTGTATAATTAGCGAATCATTGAAACCGTACAAAATCAATACACGTTAGCTTTATCTCAACATGATGCTTTTTATCGTATGCAATCCATAATATGTTTTATGCCAGAATGTTTGCAAACTGCCATAATGTCTTTTGTGCAAGCATGCTGCTTTTTATTCGAGAAATCTAATCCAGAAACCTTGAATAACATGTTAAATGAGAAAAATCCTTAACAAATGACTTTTGTGTTATGTAATCATGAATTTAATAAATTCTGTTGATGTGAATACGACGTTTAAAATGTGAAATCTAATTTTCAATTTGCTAAATTTATTTATAAATGTCAATTTATCAAGATTATTTGTACCACAAATGTTTAAGCTTAAAAACTGCATAGTTACTAACCAATAATTAAATTTAAATTTTGTACCGAATTTATTATTTATATAAAATATGTCTTTTACAACATTAATCATTTGTTTTATAATATTAAAAATTTTATGTTTAACAAACAAATTGCTTCTAACATGATAATTTTCAAATTGAGAAAACAAATTTTATAATTAGTTTAAATAATTCAAATGAGTTACAAATACATTATTAACAATGTTTAATATTTAAATATTCTTTTTTATAATAATTATTTTAAACTTGTTTAATTATTAATAATTTTAAATATACTGTGTGGAAATGGTTGTAACATATTTACAATTTAATATTTCGTTCACTAATCTATACTGTTTAAACGTAAGTTTTAGTACTAATAACTGGAGAATTTAACACAAAGTAGGAATATTGAGTGGTTTGTAGGGTTCAAAATAGAAAGTTTCTGAGAAAGTTTCTCATAGAAACTTTCAGAAACTTTCTCTATATAAATTTCTCCGAGAAATTTTCATAAATTTATTAATAAATATATTAAAATTAATTTTTTTAAATGTATAAATTAAATATTCAAAACAAACTCATGTAAACGCATGGATCTAACACATAAAATATGTGTCATAATTTCCAATGGGATTCCCATTGTAGACAAAAAATGGGGGTTCTATATGACAACTATATCTATGTTATTTATGCACAAACTCCATTGTGTAAACATTGTTATTCTGCGATTAACAAAAAAATAACAATAGCTTACTAAAATAAAAATATCTAACTTGGAATCTGAATGTTATGATGCAATAAAAATACACAATAATAATCTTATTTATCGTTACTTAACAATTTTATAAATGTTATCTAAAATTTTAATAAAATTATAAAAATTTATTAATAGTGATAGAAATTTATAAATATATGAGAATTTCGCAGAAATATAACAAATGTATAGATACTTTATAAAATGTTAGATATTAAATGAAAATCCTGTAAGTATCTATTTATTTTATTAATTTTTCATTAAAATTGACTAAATACATGGGAATCCCATTGAAAACTATTAGTTGTATTGAGATTTCATTAAAATTCAGTAAATACGTGAGAATCCCATTGAAATCTATTAGTTGAATTAATAATTTGTTAAAATTGACTAAATACGTGGGAATCCCATTGAAATCTATTAATTAAATTGTATTTGGTTAAAATTGACTAAATACGTGGGAATTCCATTGAAAACTATTAGTTGTATTGAGATTTCATTAAAATTCAGTAAATACGTGAGAATCCCATTGAAATCTATTAGTTGAATTAATAATTTGTTAAAATTGACTAAATACGTGGGAATCCCATTGAAATCTATTAATTAAATTGTATTTGGTTAAAATTGACAAAATACGTGGGAATCCCATTGAAATCTATTAGTTGAATTGTATTTGTTTAAAATTGACTAAATACGTAGGAATCCCATTGAAATCTATTAGTTGTATTGATATTTTATTAAAATTGACTAAATACGTGGGAATCCCATTGAAATCTATTAGTTGAATTAATAATTTGTTAAAATTGGCTAAACACGTGGGAATCCAATAGTCGCCTGTCAAATATGAATGAATTATATACAAAAATATTAAATATAAGAAGGATACATTTAAAATATCTAAACAATTAAGTAATATATTAAGTAATTTACTTTTAATATTTATATTTCATTTTATTATATAGAATAATATTATTTATACTATTTCTGAAAATATACAATATATTAAAGTATATAATTTACAGTATATAATCACGTTTTATTTGATTAAAATGTAAAAATAGAATTTCTTGTGAATTTTTACTATGAAATTTCAAATATTGTATAATAAATGCTATTTTTGTCTTATAATTTAAGAATTTATATCAATATTTATACCTTTTGGCTCATCATTGGGTTTAGTATAGAG
>JAQIXC010002803.1:0-10083 GCA_034697605.1 Metabelba pulverosa
GTAAAAAACTAGGTCGATGGATGCTTCAATTGGTATATGTATCAATTAATTACCTTGATCAGTTTTTGAGCAGTTCTCCGATGCAAATGTGACGATTCATTTGACGGGCCCTTTATATACTAAATTATCAAGTATCCAAAAACAGCATTAATAATTATTAAGCTAAAATAAAATTATAGTTATTACGCGTAATAATATATGTGATCAAATGAGTATTATGTAAAAAACCAGGTAGAACAATCAATTAAAAAATCGTTTAGCCTTAATGTATTTATAAGAGTCTTGTTATATAACCGCAAAAATACTTATGTAACATTTTAAACATTGCTTACAGCGTGGTGTTTCTGGTTTCACTCAACAAGGCTGCTATTATCGGACACATTAATCATGTTTAAGGCGGTATGGCGCAATTCAATGAGCATGACAAGTTTATTACAAATTTAAATAATTGTTAAATAGCTAACTGCATCTTAAAACCATGTGAAAATGTTAACATATAAAATTAAAATTATATTTACAAATTAATAAAATTATCTATTATTACAATTATGCATCAAACATAAATAATTATACATATTTAATTACGTCATATATAATTTAATTAATATTATAATTTAAAAAATTAAAAAGATTTAACGATCTTTAAAAACAACATTGATAATATTGCCAAAATTTATTTTAAAACAATTTTGTCACAACAATATACATTGTTAAATAAAATTAAAAAATTGTTTACAATAATTAGAATATATTAAAGTTACTTTAAACTTTAATATATTTTTGTCATATGCCGATTTCGCCTACGTTACTTTTGCCTATTGATAATTAAAATGGCATGCTCTCCCCTCCTGTAGAGGAGTGAGAGGAGAGGCTTACGCCAGACCTGTCTCTTTCGAGTGCTAAGGCATAACTGTTCTTCAATACAAAAATTCTCTGTCTTTTATAGAATTCTCTAAACTCAATGTCACGTGGTTTTCACTCTTTTACTCACAAATACTAAATATCATTTCCTGGAATGCTGTCGCCCTCTGCTGATGACTACTAATTTTCGAAATAACCTAAACTCTTGCATAATCTCTATTTCCTGCATATATCATTTTTATGAAAGTTAAAAAATATTATAAATTGATATAAATGCATAAATCTATTTATCTAGTTATTTATTACAGCCATTGGGCGTAGTTGCGGATATGAGCAACTTAGCTGAAATACGTAACTTGTTAGATCAAACAATCAAGACGTTTGGCAAACTAGATATTTTAGTGAATAATGCAGGCAATTATTTAAAGTCGGCTATTATGGACCAGGACTTTATGCCAAAGTTCGACGCATCCATTCAAACCAATTTATGCGCATACGTCGAACTCATACATCTGTCTGCGCCTTATTTGTTGAAAACTAAAGGCAATATTGTTAATTTATCATGCATACCTATGTACACACCGTTATTTACTTTGAAAATATTAATTTGTTATGCTACTTTAATTTAAAATATTTTAAACAGGGCTATCTAGGTTTTGCAACAAGCAAGGACGGTGTTGATATAATGACTAAAGTCCTGGCATCGGTGTTGGCCCCGAATAAACGTATTAATAATATTAGGTATTTATTAAACTGTAATTTATACTTGATAAAATTAGTTTTTAATTATTTTTAAAATTTTGGAATTTATTCAAAGATTTTAAATATATTTATTAAATAATCTACATATTTTAATTTTTATAATAATAGTCCTATTATAATATTAAAACCTGGTGAATCGACCAGTCCCGTTGACGCTGAAATAATTAATAGAACCTCGCTTAAACTCGCTGATAATATATTGGACATTGGTAAAACAGTAGTGTTCTTGGCCTCATCCGACGCCGCGTACATCACCGGCACAAACGTATTTGTTGATGGTGGTTTGATGCATTTAAACTTGCAACAAAATTAATAGTAGAAGTTGTATTTTATCCAAATTTTAATTTTGAAAATTGAATAATTAATTAGAAACTATCTAATAGTTAATAGAATATTTATGGAAAATAATAAAATATATTTAGATTAAATAAAATAATATTTTAAATGCATAAATAATATTTGAAATACCAAATTCTATATATTTTATATTAAAATTTTAATTATGTATTTAGGCATTTTTCGATATTAATTGTAATTACTAAATTGTTTTTAAAAAATAAAATATAATATTATTTTTAAACATTGTATTAACTTATTTTTGCCACTTAACAAACGCATAATCATTAATAAATATGTATTAATCAAATATTAACTTAAAGTTTGATAATTGCAGCAATAACTGATTTCTTGGCATATATAATAAATATAATTGATATAGCGGCTCTCACAACAATTAAGAACATATTAAAATTTAAAAACATTATATGTTTAATATTACTTATTATTTCAATATTTTTATACTAATTTTTTATATAATTAATAATACTAGCTCATAAACTTTAATAAAAAAGCGCACTTGTTTGAAAGCAAAATCGTATATGTGTTAGTTTATATAATTGTGATGTGCGGGATTGGCCGCTATGCCGCCGTGGCAGTAAGCGGGTGTAAGTCCACACTTCACAGGATACGGGCATCCGATCCGTCGGCCCGAGGGGGTGCTCCCGACTTCGAGAGAGTAGACGGTGTCCGGGAGCTTGAATTGGACTGCTTGGTTGCGGTCCTGGCCTTACGGTGTGGTCCCGTCGGGAGTTACCGTTTCTTGGCCAACTGGTGAGCACTCTGGTTCTGCGGTGAACTCAGTGCTGGAGACGAGGGGATGAGTCGGTCACTGCCTGGCACTGCGGGACTGAGTGCTGGATGTCCTGGAGAATGTCGTTGCGGACACCTTACGGCAGACACACCCCTTCCGGTCGATCACGAGTGGAGTCTTTTGATGGTAGAGCTGGCGTTCACTTACACTTCACATCAAACACTGCTTACGCGAATCACTTAGGCTTTCGTTTCAGTTAAATGTCTTTTATTTAGTTTGGGATTAATTCAGTTCAGTTACAATAAATGGATTGATTAGCACATGTTAGAAATGAAGTTTATGTTGTGCTGATGGAGACACAACTGCTCGCACTCGCGTCCGGAACTCGACTCCCAGTTGCTCGCCAGTTGTGCTCTCCTTCACACTTACGGTATGAATAAAGTTTAAAGTAAAAACTAAAAGTTAATGTAAATGTCTATTTAAAGTGATAGATGGCGAATGCTATTTTTCGGCATCTGACATCATCCTCCTCCTCGTCTGAAGATAGGCGGGAGTGGAACGACTGACTATCGAAAGACGAAAAAAAACTAAAATTCAAATTTCAAAAACAAATGAAATATATGATAAGACAAAACTGCACTACATATCAAAAGTTAATAAACGCTAATGTCTTCGAGAATGTTGTTTTCGAACGGCGTTTTCGAGTCTCGGGTTGACAATCAGTCGATGCTGTGATGACACTATCGGTGATTCGGTTCTTCATTCGCGTGTCGAACGACACCACTTCATGCGACTGTTCGTAGTCTAACTCGTCTTCAATCTGTTGATCGTCTCTCGCGCTGTCTTCGCGTTCATTATTATCGTTCGTATCCGTTAGCTGTTGTCTGTCTTCGGCGACGTCTCGCGGCTATGTCTTCACTGTTGCCGTCATATCAATCGGATCGTCGCTAGACTTCTCGAACTTTGAGACGCGATCAGCGGTTGTTGAGACAGAATTTTTGACGTATTGATGGTCTTCGGCGTTAATTACACTCAAATCGATTGATGTTTATATTACACGCCTTTTGCAAACACACGGTTCATAACACACACCGTTTGCCGATTCAGACTTAAACATGACGCAAATGCAAACTAGTGATGCACTGATACGTAAACAATAAACATAAGGCAATATCGACTGAATTAAACTACTGAATTAAAAACAACTACTGAATTAAAAATACTGTCACTAATACAACGAGTCTATCGGACACTAAACTATTATCTGTTCTGTCTGTGTTGTGACCATTCGAGTGATTACCAAAAAATTAACGTTAAACAGCGCTCAACACTATGTTGATGGCGCACATAATAACTGTGTAAAACTAAATACTTAATCAATTGCAGCATAAAATAAACAAAATAGCCGTTATTTATACACTAGACTTTTAAATATTTGTAAACAAACTCTATATAATAAAATGTCTAACTATTTAAATCTAATAACTGCCCGAAGCATAAATTAAATTGCTTTCTGCAATTCATGTTTTAGTTTCTCGTGACTACTGATCACTCAACTAAATTCTCAAAGTTTTCGGTAACTTTCTGTTACGAAACTACTTCTAACCTGAATATCTCGTATTCACTGCTGTGCACAGTCTTTCTATACTAACTCTTTTCGTTTGCAAACTATTATTTATTCCTAAATATATTAAAACTTATCTCTACATTAAAAATATATAACTCTATAATAAAATTGTAAGTATCTAAATGTGTATTATTTCTAATGATATCTTATGCATAATGTCTTTACCTATTTTACCACTGGTCGACTCAGTGATAGTTTCGGTACATCTCGTTAACCCAAGCAGGTGTGCAGTCGACATCATAAGTGCTCCTGCGCTTGGAACACCTACAAAAACTGGACACTGCTAACCGCTAACGTTTGGTTATGTGAATGAATTTTTTTTTGTATTTTTCTGTATATAAATGAAATGACGTAAAGGAGTGTATATGACCTAACTATTAAAACTTATGATTACTACATAACTACAACTAACTTCTAGATTGCTTGGTCTGATCGACTCGTTCGCCAAACCAATCGGGTTTTCGGCGGTCCCTCTTCGGGTACCGATCGACTGAAACTACTTCTGGGACGTGATTAACATGTCTATTGTTTGCACCCTTAGGTGGACTACAGACAATAACATTAGAATTTCTCGAAACTGTTTGACTATTTGCGTCATTTAAAGAATTATTTGGATTATTGATCGATATATTTGGACTATTATTTGCATTATTTAAAAAACTATTATCGAAATTATTGGAATTATTGTTCGTGTTGTTTGTGTTTGGCTGAGAGTTATCTATGTTAAGAATACTGGTGTTATTGTAATAAGGAATTGTATTTTCCAACAAATTATATCTCACAGGTGTGGAGGTATTGCGAGGAATATTGAATGTTTGGTTATTACGATTATTTTGCGAGAAATCGATTTGTGGCTGACTTTGGTTACCGATAATCTGTGAGTTTTGACTTCTTACACTGTTATCGAAACCATTCGTGTCGATCGAGTCGTTCGCACCTGAAGGTTGTGTAGCGTCGCGAGTAGTTTCGAGCTCTCGCTGCTGCTGCTCGACGTCTGTGCGCAGCATTGCGTCCCACTCTTCAGGGTCTTGAACATGCACTTCCGTTTCGTCACATTCTGTCCTCTCTCGCACTGCTCGACTTGAGTTATACTAAACTACGAACTTCATAATTCTCTCGTAATTCTTCGGTTTAGGCCCTAAGTATGGCCACAAATATCGGGCGTTTACGACGCGAACTCTCCGCTGTCTCGGGTTTGTGCTGATTATCCGATATGTTCCGCGTTGTCCCGCTTGACATATCACCACAAAAGGTCCGTAGAGCGGCCTCTTCAGCTTCTTCGGGATATTGAGAAGAATTGTTTGATCAAAGGTCCAAACGATCGAACCCGTCTCGAAGTTGGAAATTCGCAGTCGTTTACTGCGCCACTCATTACACTTTCGCTCGGCGTCTTCGATGTTCTGTTTCGCCTCTTTTCTCGCTTCGAGCCAACACTTCGCGCTATTGACTAACGGATCGGAATCGTCAGTCACTTCTCGCAGTCGCTCGATATCCAGTCTTCTCTCGAATAGTGATGTAGTCGTAAACCCGTGTAACAGAAAGAAAAGCGAATACTTCGTAGTTACGTTGACCTGGTTATTGATAACATTCGCGGCCAAGTCTACGTGTAGATTCCAGTCAGTACTTCGGGTCTGACAGTATGACCTCAACACATGGAGTAGCTTCTGGTTCGATATCTCCGTGAGTCCGTCTCCACTCGCGAAGTACGAAGATGTCGGGCAATGTTTGATTCCCTCCGACTTCAGACACTCTTGAAACTTTGTCCCCATGAATGCCATACCTCTGTCTGTTATCACTTTCTTCGGGTAACACCAACGCTTTAATATCTTGTTTGTGAAGAAGTCTACAACCGTATCGGCGTCTTGTTTCGGCACGGCTTGCACTTCCACCCATCGCGTGAGTCGATCCGTTGCTGCGATGATGTAGCGGTTCTTCCTCTTCGACAACGGAAACGGTCGCATAATATCAATGTTGACCGCTCCCATCGGCGTTTCCGGCGCGCCGAAGACTTCGGTAAACCCAAAGTTGTAACCTCTCGGCACTTTGTTTTGTTGGCAGACAACGCACTTCTTGCAATACGCGCGTATGGATTGCCTTATCTCAGGCCACCAAAACAATGCAGATATTTTCGTTTCGGTTTTTTCCATACCGAAGTGACCTCCAGATCCGATCTCTTTGTGGTAATTGTTGAGAATAGTTGGAATGAGGATCTGAGGCACGACCGTCGTGTACATTGCCTTCTCGGGCGATCCCTTGTGGCGGCGACGACGTCGGAGTAGGCCATCTTTATTGATGTAGAAACGGCGTAACACTTTCTTATGCTTTCGGTCTTTCATCAAAACAATAGCTTTAATATCAGCACACAGTTTGTCGTGTATCTGATACTGAAGCATGTTCTCGACTTCTCTCGGGTCTATTGCGATGCTGTCGACGTCGGTCTCGACCAGAGCGTTGAACACTTCTTGTTCTGTGATGACTTCGCTGTTCTTCCTGCTGAACTCTTCGTACGTCTCCCACATTGCGTTCATCTCTTCGCGGAGTTCCGGATTGGCGATCGCTCTCATCAATTCGTCTCAACTTGTCGACTCGACTCGACTTTTGTCCACATCTGCGACTCCTTCGGCTTCGATTAGTCGCGATAGACAATCATCGAGTCCGTTGTTGATCCCGCGAACGAACCGAATTTCAAATTCATATTCGGAGAAGATAATCGTTCAGCGATTCATTCGCATGTTGCGGTAATTTTTGATCTTGTTTAACGCGAGTAAAGTCATGTGATCGGTATAGATCAAGAATGGCGCGTCAATCAGCTCCTTGCGGTACATCTGGAGCGCGACGACAATCGCGTAGAGTTCTCGTTCAGTCGTTGACCACGACTTCTGACTCCTTTGAAATAAGCGTTGGAAGTAGGATATGACGCGGAGTTTGCCGTCCTCTCGCTGGCACAGCGCTCCACCTACGCCATAGTCTGAAGCATCCGTTTGTATGATCTTCGTGAGCTTTGGGTCGTTGTGAGTCAGTATCGGTGCTTCTGTTAGCTTCCTCTTGAAGTAGTCGAATGCGATGTTGTGCATGTTTTCCCAATGAAAAACAGTATTCTTTTTTGTCAGATCGAACAGACATAGGGCGTGTTTGGCCATTGCCGGATCAAAGAAGTCTATAACGAAATTAATCATCCCCATTAGGGATTTGACGTTATTTGCGTTGCGCGGTGTTCTTAGGTTCACAATCGCTTCGATCCGAGTCGACTTCTGTTCCGCTCGCCGATATCGTGAATCCAAGAAATTTGATTCGTTGACGAAATAGTTGACACTTAGACGGCTTTAACTTCAAATTGTTTCGTCTCATCAAATCGAAGAGTATGCGCACGTGTTGCAGGTGTTCCTCAAATGTCGTTGAAGTGCAAAACAGGTCGTCGATATAGCTGTTCAGAAATTGCCAGCAATATTGTCGGATCACTTCGTTGATCATTCGCTGCAAAGCCTTCGGTGCACTCTTGAGTCCCATCGGCATGCGGTTGAAATGGTATACGCCATCTTCGGTGATGAACGCAGTTAAATATCGCACACTCTCGTTGATGACTATGTTGTATCCGGATATCCAACTTTTTCCTCGAAACATATTATTCAGCTGATGAAAGGTTGTGAGTGGGTACTGTTCCGCGTCTATTTGCGAATTCAGATAACGGTAATCGATGACAATGCGCGGCTTTCTTCCTCCACTCTTGACCACAAACAGCGGTGATGTCATGTCGGATTGCGACGGACTGATGGCTTCCATCGCAATCATGTTCTCAATCCAGTTGCGTATAAACTCCTTGTCTTTAAGCGAATAATTATAGGCACACCGAGACTGAGGTTTATATGTCTCTTTGAGTTGAATGTTAAGAGAGAAACCTTCGTATTTCCCGAAATCGAATTCATGGTTCGACCAGATCTCAGGAAACTCGAGAATAAGTTCGTGGATCTGTATTTCTTGTGAAGGCGATAGACCGTCAAAATCGAATTGATCGAGTAGTTGTTTTTCGGTCAGTCGCACCGCTTCCATCGGTTCATAGGCTTCGAACTTGTTTGCGGTGTTCACACAAAGAACTGCTTCGGTAGGTCTCTCGTACTCCAGTAGTGGTCGCGTGTTGATGTTGTTGACTGTCTGCGGCTTTTGTTGCGCTCCGGCCTTCACTACCGTCTGTTGCGGCTGTTGTCGCGGTACGGATTGTTGATTGTTTACCGTCGGCTGCGGTTGAACTGGTCGTCTCGTTTGGACTACGGTTTTCCTATTCGTCTGTTTCTGTTGCTGTTTTTGCAAATGTTGCGGATTGAGTGCTGTTGGCTGCTGTTGTGTTGTCCGCTTTGTCGTCTGCACCACAGACTTCACTTCTGTTTGCTTCGGTTGTTGCGCAAACTGAACATTCGGTGCCATCGGCTGCCGTTGCCCGATTTGTCGCGTCTCTAACGCCATGACAACTTTCTCCTTCTCGAGAACCACATACTCATGGCGATCAAAATCGTATTGTTCGACAATCTCCTCATACGGGTTAACTCTGATCGCTGCCGCGGCCATGAATATGGTTCCGAGTAGAATAGGTGACGACGTACGGCTCATCACCTGACATAAGCACTTTTTGCGCACTCCATGCAGATCAAACTCCAGATCACAAGCACACATAGCTTGTTCGATGTTGTTGTGAACTGAAATTATCTGCAGAGTCGATGGATACGTCACGATGTTTGTTCGACTCCTCAACTTTTTGCTCATGATTGAGAACTGCGCGCCAGTGTCTAGCATTGCGTCGATCACCATCCCGTTGAGCGTTACGGTGATGGACGGGCGCGTCCCCATAAACGGGTGGGAGATTTGCGGGTCTATTGGGATTGTCCCACTCCCTGCAGGACTCCCATCTCGTTTCCCGACTGAGGGAACTGCTGAATAACGATTATCTGTGGCTGTTGTGGCGCTGCCTTTTCTGGTTGTTCTTGTGCTTGTTGTACTGGCGGCGCTGGAGTAAATGCTTAGAATTGTTGTCCATTCCCGAGAATCCGCTTCACGATCTCCAGTTGACTGTTAATTTGCTGAACCGATGACTGTTGTGTGCCCTGTGTCGCGCTTCCAGTGATTGCGCGCTGACTCCAATTTGTCGCTCCTCTGCCTCGACCGCTTTGAAATGGTCGGAAATAGGGCTTTGTCTGCACCAGCTGTCCGTACTGTTGTTGTTGTTGTTGGTTGTGGTCGACCGAAACCATTGCGAGCGGGTTTGCGTCGAAACGCTGTGTAGGAATAGTGTAGGTTATGCCCGCCTGCGGTCCTGATCGACTCGATGACTCCCACAATGTCGACTGCGATCTT
Source organism: Metabelba pulverosa (assembly GCA_034697605.1). Lineage (NCBI taxonomy): Eukaryota > Metazoa > Arthropoda > Arachnida > Sarcoptiformes > Damaeidae > Metabelba > Metabelba pulverosa. The sequence goes on from JAQIXC010002803.1 coordinate 9,684, forward strand.
TTGGGACAATCGCGACGATAGTGTCCCTCGTCTCCGCAATCGAAACATCCGGTCGTCGTATTGAGACCTTTGTTGTGTTGATTTTGCGGCGAATGACGTCTGCTATTGCTTTTTGAGTACCGGCTGTGACGCGAATAGTCATTGCCGTTATTGTTGTAATGTTTCGGTGCAAACCCTTGATTGTATTTGTTGTTGTGTTGACTTTCGTTGCTTTTCTGTTCGTAGAGAGAGTCTTCCAGATTGATCACCGAAAGGATCTGTAGCAACAACTCCTGATGAAATTAAACTTACAACAAAAATAATTGTAATTAGAATAGTTGTGATTTATCCAAATTTTAATTTTTAAAATTAAATAGTTAATTAGAAAATATGTTATCAATGTTAATTGTGATATAGCTGA
>JAQIXC010002804.1:0-10082 GCA_034697605.1 Metabelba pulverosa
TTTTTATCGTAAAGTTTAAAAGTTAAAATATAATTCTTAAACAATAACAACAATAAGCATGCTATTTATGGCATTTACGGCATTTATTTGTATTTTTCGATTTTGATTATCAATTGTATAGATCATACTTCGAGTCAGTCTAACAGAAGAAGTCGACAACAAAAACAATAATAATAACAATAAAAGTCATAACAACTCGAAGTATGCGTTAAGACATCGACTAATTAAAGCGAACAAAAGCCGCGGCGAAGGTCTGGTTACGAGTGAATTCGTAGCGAAAAAAGTGAAAGGTAAAGTTATGCCTCATTCTAACATTCTCATCCAATTAACTCGAATAATGTGTCTTGCTAAGCCCACTTAAAGCGCTATAATACGGCAAAATTTACATATATTTTTAATTAGCGAAATAATTGTGTTTTAACAAGTTTACCGAAAACAATGCGCTATAATATAGCCATGCTCATTTGTACTTCGCATTGAGTGCAGGCAAATCAAAATGTCATATTTTTGACAATATTTTTCATTCGGATTTTACTGTTTACTTTTTATATGCAAAAATAACTGTGTAATATACAGTATAAATTTGGAATGTAAAAACTAGCATGTAAGAAACTGTAAGAAATTGAAACGACGCGGTCCTGCGATTCGAAATTCGAGACTATATTATCAAATATTTTTAATATTACGATATTTTAAAAGAGAATTTCCAGTATAACACGTATAGAAAAAGTACAATGCATAAATTGACAGTGCGCATCGGACAAAAATTGGCATTACACTATAACTCTTCCTACTTTTACTCATCTCTTTTTTGTTGAAAGTTTTTAAAACGCATTTCGCACTTCAATAGCTAATTGTATGCAAAATCCATATAAAACTCATAAAAACCATTCATTCATTCACTCGAATACTTCGAATACAATAACGAAAAATAAATTTTTGCGTTAAAAGCGAAGAAAAAATGAGTGATTTTATCCGTCACTTCCGTATATAATATACTGTATATTAATTTCAATCGAGAAACTGCTGTTTCGATGAGCGCCGCAGCAGAGCTTCGGCTTAATTAGTGAGCGATGAATGCCTTTCGCCTATTAATGAATCGCATGTCAAACGGCAACTAATTTGCATTGAATTAATTTCACCATGCTCATATGGCGCTCGTATAGCTCATAGAGTGCTCGTATTGTACTGATATAATGTTCGTTTCGTTCGCATAATGACTGCATGTAATCAGTGGCGCTCTCATGCGAACCGGAGGAGACGATCATAACTCTGAACTTCACGGACCCCTTCCGCGGCGTTGTCTTGGCTGGCGATACGAACAGCCGCTGCCGGATCCGCGGCGACGGACAGTTGGCTTACGTACTCCGCGTTCCGCACAATTCGTGTGATACTCAGCATGTGGTGAGTCCTGCGCCTGTATGCGCGGGTCGGGCGCTCACACCACAGTCCCGGCTCTCACTCTTTTCCGACGCCTTATTAACGAATTATTTCTTAATTTATTCAAATTGTTGTATAAATTAAACACTTTTTTCTCTTCAATTCAAATGCAAATTTCCAATTACTAGCATTACTAGCATGCATAGTTTATAGAAATGTTTCCTTTGTTAATTAGATAATGAATTAATTGAGAGATAATTTGAAAATTGTGTTTTTAAACAAGAAAAATTTTAGTGCAAAATTAGAAACTACAATGTAACAATTGTACAGTAGGAATATAATAACTGTCATGTTTAAATTTAATGATTTGATAAGAAAATTTAAATTTCAAACATAGTATTACCGCAATTATAAATAAATTGAGCAAAATTGCACACAGAACAATTATGGGGTAATTTACGACAGTTACAACGAAAATATATTCATGTAAACACGGCATTGCAAATTTTTAACCATGCCTATTATTTACATAATGCCATGTTTATCCATTCAAGCCTTTAATTAAAACAAACAAATTGTTTGCATATACTTACGAATGTATGACTGACCCAAAACCCAGTTATGCCCTTCGGGTGCTCTCTCTATCCCTTTCACTCGAACTCACAGCACCCGTAGCTATCGGACGGAGCAAATGTATCGGTGCACTACCTATAGCACCTGTAATTAACTGGTCATAACTCTTGTTAGCGCTGATTACATGATAACTCTCTCAACACTCTCTGTCTTCGCTTTTCTGAGCACTTTATCTATTGGTGTAATGAGTTTTCGCCTCATTTTCCTTAACTCTAATCTAATGTTAAAACAAATCTATTTTCTTACCCACGACTACACAGATAGCAAAAGGAAGTTTCGTCAACAAACTCTTCGTTCGCTTCCACCCGTCCCTCGAAATGGGTGGCGACCTCTCCAAGACCATTGTCTGCAAGTTCGGCACCGGTAGCTTCACAGTCAGCTAATCCACGCTACGAGCACCGACTATCACCAACTGTAGCATGCTCGATTCGCGACGATTCCAATTTGCTGTCTATTTAATTAAGCGGTTGTCAAACCTTCTCTACCTATAAAATCAACTTGCTACAGTTAATTTAATGTTTTTAATTTTATTATATTTTCACTGTAATTAACAATTTGTTTGATAAAATTGATTAAGATTAATAAAATTGTCATGCCTGAATATTATAGTTTATTTTTTGAACTGAAAGCATTTGATTATAGTCTTGCCGGTTTTACCTTCCAACTATTTCAGCCAATAAACCAATAAATGGTTTATTGCACCATGTTCAAATGCTCATTCTATAAATATCTCTGCATTTTTCGAAAATTACCGAAACTTTTACTGTTTTTGCAAAAAAACAAAGGATTTTAAGCACTTTTGTGAATAAAATTTGAGTAATTTTTTTCCAATAAATTATAGATTAAAATATTGTTTAAAGCATTTGATTCTTCGGTTGAAAAGGTTTCGCGTATTTGAAGTAATAATAATAAAAATTTTCATCATTTATGCAAAAATATATGATTTTTTGTTGAAAAGTAAAATTTTGCCAAAATTACAGTTAAAAAGTTTGCCAACGATTTCATCTGTCATTATTGTTGTTTTTGTTTTATTACCATGTTATTAACATTTTTTGTAATTTTACAATGTAAAACCGTGAATAAAAACAAAAGTTTTTGCACTATTAAACAGTTCTTATTTTATAATTTTAATACTTTTATATTATTTTAATTTTATCTAAATTATAGCACTATAATTAAATCAAGTAAGTTTTATTTAATTTCTAAACTAAAACAAATTATAAAATCATAGCACTATTTACACTGTGTAATTTTCAATTTAACGTTTGCATAAAATAAATAAAATTTTATGAAATTAATTACATAATTGCGTTAAATGCGAATAATATCTACTAAACAAACAAAGTTTAGACATAAAACATGAAAAGTTTGTTTAAAAAAGTTTTCATTTTAGCAAATTGCATTTTGTAAAAAAGGGCAAACAATCTGAAATAATGTATTTCCTGGATATTACATAAAAATTGTTCAAAAGTTGCAAAAAGTGCGCAAAAAACGTGTTTTTATTGACTTTTTTAATCTCGATTGTGATTTACCGTTAAATTGACAAAAAAACACATATTTTCTAATGAAATGATTTTTGGAGGCATTAGAAGGCATTAGAAGAAGAGATTTAATTCTAATGTTAAGGAAGTGTTTGATTATAGACCGCAATAACACAACAATAATAAAGAGGAAAATAGAGTTTTTTGTTGGATTTGCAGTAATTCTGGCCAAAGGTTAGCGAAAGAATCGACACTTTTTTGCGTCTCTCGTGTCGACAGAACAATGCAATCGCTGTTTAGCCGCTAAACAACATTTTTCGCTACATTTTTCACTTTAAAAAATCGATTTATTTATCTTATTTCGACTTTACAGTCGACTTATGACTAGAGTCCAGATGTCGAGATAGGAATGTATTTGTTCTAAACATGTTACAAGTTTTACATAGTTTTCATATACTTATAAGCTTACAAACATATTACAAACTTAAAAAAAATACAATATAAGTTTATATTTTTTTGAGTATATCTATATATTACTCCATAAATATAGTGTATAATTATGTACATTACTAATTGTATACATTTTTACAATCATATTTTATAAGTAAAACATGATTAAACAAAGTTATTTTGATAAGATATATAAGTTTTTACAATAAAATTTTTCTATACTAATTATATATAAATTAATTAAACATATTGATTTAATTACTCCAGTGATTTTATTAGCCACTATAAATAGCTTAATTGCATTTTCTTTAATTAAACTGTATAAATTTAAGTCGGTTTTATTGGCGCACATAAACATAGGCATGTAAAATTGCAGTTCGAATGCTGGGCTCTATTTATTTGTTGATTAAAAAGAATTCGATATAAAAAAGAATGTGTTTTAGCGCTGAATCGGATCTAACGGTCAATCAGTTATAGCGAGCGATAAGATCGCAATGCAATGCAAAGCCATATAATGTTTGACTTCCTTCTCGACTCTCAGTCTCTCTTCTCATTGTCTGTCAATTCGTTCGTCGGATCTGACGATCAGATGAAGAGTCAAAACCAAAACCAAAATTAAGTTTAAAACTAAACAAAAAATTTGACAAAAATTCGGGAAAATAACTACAAAAAAAGTTTGAAAAACAGCACAATGCTAACTTTTGGTTTTAGAGAAAAAATTGTCATGATAATAATTGAACTTTTACATTTCTAAACAGTATAATTCAACATACAATCAAAAGTTACGAAAAAATATATATTTGAAAGTTTTAGCTTACAATTTTTGCTTATTCATTCACTAAATTCTAACTAAGAGAATTGTATATTACACATTGTATTTTATGTATTTATTCATGATAATTATGATTGATTTTAACACAAAATCGTTTGAATACTTGTGCTTATTTAAACCCATTATTAAATAAAGAGTTATTTTAATCATGGCGAATTTATTACTAAAAACTACCCAATTATCATACTTATTTGCAAAATATTTGAAACTTTATTGTGAGATAAAATATAATAACACTCTTATAATAACTTAATAATAACTGTCAGTAAATCGAATTCAAAACTCAACAAATGTGTTGAGTATTATATAATACTTCTAATACTTTTAAACTTTTATCCGCTTTTCATCAAAATTCTCAATCGTTTCCTAAATAATCAAAAATCAGATTCTATTGTATGTCTTAAACTGTAAATGAGTGGAAATGTTAAAAACTAGCATGGCAACTGTTTAATTTCATTTCAATACATGTTTCCTAAACCCCCGGCAAAGCTTTTGGTGAAATACAGGTTTGAATAAAAAATCAATCAAATTCTATCATTCTCATTTACTCATTTTACGAAATTCATAAATAAAATATTAATTTCAAACAATAATAGTAGTTATGAATAAAATTTTAATTAAATTAAATCAGTTTTAGAAATCTAATTGATTTTTGTAGAATGTGCAATGTACTGTAATTCAATTTAAACTGTTTATTAGTTCCAAACCTGCTTAATCTTAAAATTGTTTGAATTTAAATTCAGGTTCAGAGCAATAATATAATCAACAGAAACAGTAAAATTGTTTTAAAATTAAATCTATTCTAAAAATATAGAAATATATTTCGAATTGAATTGAATTTTTGTCTTTAAATACATTGTTTTCAAAGCCTTAAGACATTAACGACGAGTATATCATTCGAATTGATTCTCACATAACAGTAGTTTTGATACTAATTAAAGCCAAACTGGAGAGCAGTGACTTTACACAGATCAATTATTGGAAAATCAATTATTAAATGGAAAATATATTAACCCCTGTTCAGTTTATTGAACAATTACACTCTATTACACTTTACTGTACAAAAGTATAATTACTGTAATTTCCAATACATTAAGGAAAGCATATTATTGTATACTGTTACAGTACATATAATTATATTTCTCAAAATTTAGCAATATCAGGTATATAATTTTCTATTTAATTTTATCATTTCTAATTTTATAATAATCAATACAAATCTTTATTAATTTGTTTATAATATATATTTATGTATTGTATAATAAATAATGGGATTAAAAATTTAGATTTAATTCAGCAAAATTTAAGAATTAAACATTTTGAAAATTTTACATTCAACTACCTTGATTATTATTAATATTATCATGTGCATATATTCTATAATTTAGATTTTATAAATAAATTTGAGCATGTGCCCAATATCGAAACGTTATACTCAAATACAAGAGAGGTATAAAGTGAGTATGGCTTAATTTAGCCATGTATCTTTAGCACCGGCACGACGAGCCCGACCACCCGCACACCCGCACTAACTCTTAGCGCAAAAAACGAAATCTATTTTTTGTTCCGCTCTTATGCGCACTCTATCGCTATCAGCGGTGTTCTGGTGTTCTACCCGTCGTCTCCTACCTCTCCTACCTGTGCGCTAAGGTCTGGAGGTCTGGGCCGTCAATATTTGCTCAAAGGAAGGGAGAGAGAGGTCGGGGGAGAAGATGCAATGTACCGGTGCACTAAACATGATAAAAGAGCCATGTAGAAATTGAAGCCTAAAACGGATGTTATTTTTAAAATTATATTAGATTTTCAACACTAGTCTTGAGCGCAAAATACCGGTATTTTATTGTTCTGTCTTTTGTTGGTTATTATCAATATATCGTACATTTTTAAGCATGAACATTTTCACTAGTTTTTGATTTGAATAAATTTGTGAATTATTTTTTTGCCTAAATTTCGAATAAAAGCGTTTTTCTCACATCACTAATGCAGTCATTCATTGCGTTTAAGTATTTCTATTGAATTCTGATTTCATTTCATTTCCACTTATTATGCGCTCAATAGCGACAATCATTTTCGAGCCTAATATAGCCTTCACTTCATGTTTAATTCACACAGATCTTTTTGATTTCTGTTTTGCTGTTATATTTCTAATTATTATTTATTTAATTCTGTTTTTATTTGTATTTTTTCTATTTTTGCTTTCTTTTCAAACGCTATCACAATATCAAAAAACTAACGTTTAGTTTGTTGTGATTAATGGCTTTGATATTAAAATTAGTTTTGATTTTCAATTGAGTTGTCTTTGAGTTTACAAAAATAGAAACTCTTTTTATCCGTTAATCAAATGAATTAGTTTTTATCTCTCGAATATAATTTGCCAGTATATATTCTTTATTTAAAGTTAAACTGTTATTATGCTAATTTAAGTTAGTTTTAAAAGTTTTATTTAAATTTAAATATTGTATACTTGATATTTATTTGTATATACATACAAAACCTTCTTTAATTAAACAATAAAAAAAACTTTAAGTTATATAAAAAATGCATTAAATTAAAAATGTTTTTAAAAAATAAGAAAATCTTTTAATGAAAAACATTGACAATAAAGATTTCACAGAACTAATTGTGCCAAAGTTTAATGGTTTGCGTTTTATCATGATTAAACTTTTGTTATTCAAACTTTAAAAACTATTTCTCATGTCCTGTGCGTTTGATATACTCAACAGAATAAAGTGTAAACTAAAGTATAAGTTATATATAAATAAATCCGTAATTAAAATCATATTTTCTTTTTCTCGAAATGATTTGTTTAGATATCGATCTTCGTTTGGAAACAACTTTCAGTTTTAATCTCATAATCGGTATCTGTTTTGGCGTTTGAAAGCAAAACGCATTGTTTGCCAAAACCGAAAATTACAGCAAAATAATCGCCAAAAACATCTGTAATCATGTAATTGATATGTATTAATATGTATAGATCTCACAGTGCAGTTGGGCAGTGCCATGCTAGATTAATAGACGCGATTAGGTGGATTGCAAAGATGATAAAACATTTACGAACGGATCGAAAGTGAAAAAACTAGGTCTCAAAGCAAAAGCTCATTATATTCTGATATTTGATTTAATGAATAGAAAATATAAAAAACATAAAAATTTCATTTCCCGTAAAATTTGCGCAAAAAATAGTAGTCTATTAGAGATTGATATCAATACTAAAAAAAACTTTAAAAACAATTTTTTTCGGATAATAAGCAGAAAAACATATCCAAACATAGCGTCAGGTCTTTAATACAGACTAATAGAGTATAAAAATATAATAGAAATTAAATAACGTATTGAAGATCTGAAGTGTATATAAAGTGAACGAAATATAGCGAAAAGTTTTTTTGGATATAATTTAACAAAACTTTTGTGAAAAGAAAAAACAGAAAAAATGATTTTTATGGCAAAAAATGAGTGGAAAGAGAGTGATCTGATTGTAGCCGAACTGACAGACAGGTAGAGCTCCGCCTACTGTGCACTGCCTGTTGTGCCGCTCAAAGAGAACCGAGAGTTAGAGGAGCGGGAGGTTGACGGGAGTGATGGCGAGAGAGAGGGAGAGAGCGGGAGAGGGAGAGAGCGGGAGAGAGCGGGAGAGGGAGAGAGAGAAGGAGTGGAGGTTTGGTGCACTAGAAGTCAGTGAAGCGTTCGGTGCTTTCGTAGTGTGCAGTGAGTGAAGTGAGAGCACAAGGTTGACGGCTTCAGTCCTGTAGCTACTAGTGCTCACTCCAGGTTTACCCAAGTATTCTCTCTCTCGGAGCGAAATGCGAGTTCAGGTGCATTTTGCAGCGGCAGTGCTCTAACGCGAGTCCCACTCACACACAGCTACTCATCTATATTTCGGAAAAAGGTACAGTGCAACATTAAAATTCGAAGCTTTGAACATTTTAATTAGTTAATTATCAATTGTTGCAATATGCATTCTTCCGGCCCCTATCCTGTCGCTTTTGTTTTGCGAACTACCGTAACAAACTAATTTACCCTCCTCTATTTTGTTCTGCTTTATTTTACCATTATTATTCTGCTGCACTCTTTTTCTTATCGCGATTTCCAATTATTGTAGTATGCTAGAATAATGCGAAATATACTGTATCGCCTCTGCGTTCTGCTTGCAAATTAGACAAGCCACTTTTGGTTTTTGCAATCTTATTCATCGTATGCATGTCTATAGCATTCACTTTTTTCTGAGAAAAAGCACTTTTTTCATAAGTCGGAGAAAAAAATGTTTTCTCTAAATGTTATACAAAATAATTATTTCAGACGCGAGTACTCTCTGCAGTCGTATTGTTAGAATCGAGTCGTTTGTGTTATTCTTACCGTTCGCTTGCGCTGTGTATCGCATGTATGGGATATCTCTCTTTCAGAAACTCTTTTTTCAAAGAACTGTCTCTTTTGTTGAGCAAAATGTGAAAAAAGTGGTGAAAAAACGGAAGTAATCTAATTATTGCTAAAATATAACCATTTTTTCTCTAACTTTTTACAGCAGTTTTCTCTTCTGGTTCTCAATTCGGAAGCAAAAGTTTTCAAAGTTTTTTGCACAGTACAGTTTTGTGCCTTTTTGCACAGTACAGTTTTGTGCCTTTTTGCACAGTACAGTTTTGTGCCTTTTTGCACAGTACAGTTTTGTGCTTTTTTTGCATTTGCTTTGTGTGTATGTGTGCGAAAATAACTCAGCAAGACAGTTTTTAAATAACACCTATGCCTTAAAATGTGTAATAAATTTCGTTAATACAAAGAAGAAAAAGTTAATGAAATTTTAACAAGCATACTTTTGTACGTGTGTGTGTGTGTGTGTACAGTGTATTAATATACTGTACGCTTAGTGCGGAATATGCCGTTTATAATGCAATTTATTCTGAATACAACGAATTGGGATTTAAAGCATAATTTATTGTTTCGAATATTATTACGGATTGATTCGAAATAGAGGTAAGACCTGAGCACTCGATCCCATCTCTTCTGCCTTTCCTTTCGTCGACTAATTCTTTTTTAATGAGCGTTCGCTTATGCAATAGAATTTCCAAACTGCCAAGATCATTTTTTGATTTATGTGTTTTAGAGTCAAAATTATAGACAAAAGCATACATTTGCAAATGTACTGCACATATATGGTTGTTAATTAATGTACCGGGAAGCATTTTACGCTCTCTTACTGCATAGTGCAGTTTTAAATTATCACCTTGTTTAAATACATTTGACAATTGTTTTCACCTCTGCTCTCTCTCTCTCTCTCTCTCTCTCTCTCTCTCTCTCTCTCTCTCTCTCTCTCT
>JAQIXC010002805.1:0-10080 GCA_034697605.1 Metabelba pulverosa
TTATCTAATGAACAGAAATTGCAAACAAATTCAGTGCCAATCAGTGCCAATGTGTGCGAGAAATGGCGACAATTCGCTAATCGATTAACTGGAACGACAGTCGAAGTATTAATTTTTGCCTTTTATTTATATAAATGTGAAGATATGAACAATTATTAAATATAATATATATTTACTGTTTATTTATTTATTATTATTATTGAATCGAAAGAAAATAGAACTCCGAATCACGGGATCGGTTCGATCCGTACGACCCGTTTGATCGATATATTCGGTATATTGTTATCAAATTAAAGATTTAATTGTATTTCGTATTCGTATCATAAGTACAATAATTAGAATAATATTGAAAACAAAGACAAAATTTACTTTAAATAACTGAAAGAATATTGGATTTTGTGCTAAATATCGAAATATCGGATTCAGCGGTGAATCGAATGAATCGATTGGTTCGCAAATCGCGTTTGAATTCAAATAAAACAAATCAATAGAACTGATCACAGATTTATAGTTCACTTGTTTTGCAGTTCTTTCCTATCAATCGAAGGCAAGTCTTCAGTCATTATTGCAATCATTAGTTATTTCGACGCAAAACAACTCAAGAGATCATTGAAGCGAATGGTCTTTGACGGACAGACGGGTAGACCTACGAGAGATGGAAGGATAGCTGGCCCTCATTGATGGCGATTCGCAGCTTTTCGCGCATTACGTCAATTGTCTGATAGTCGGGTAGTTTGAGGTAATTAACACAAGTCATGACACTGGGCAAGCAGTTCGGGTTCTCCACGCCTTCGATAGTCTTGCGCACTATAGTCAGCGGAGGGGTAAGGCTGCGGAAGCCTCCGACGGGCAGTCGGGGCGAACCGCTCACGAACTGTAAGAACTTTCGCTGATCTTCGACGTTGTATTCGTTGAGGATCTCGAAGAGGAACCGAATGGCCCGACTGTCGTGAGTGTAGCCGTGGTCTGTCTTACAGCACTCCATCAACATCTTCACATCCCATTGCTTTTGACTACTGCCGCAGAATAGCTGTTCCATCTCTTCGGGAAAGAACACCTGCAGGTGCGACGACGGGAACACAGAGTCGAAGCCTTCGCGGAAGGCCTCCATTTGTCGGTTCACGCCCTCGACTAAAGTCCAGTGACATAAGAGCCGCACGTATTGCTCGATGTTGTCGATTGAGACGCCGAGATCGCGACCGCCTTTCCTCAGCTCAATGTTCGGATAACCCGGTAGTGTGTAGTCGAGGTTTAGGTCTTCAATACTACATCCGTGCAGTTTCAGCGCATCTAGACTTTGGTCTCTGTTTTCGTCCGACTTTTGCTGAAACGCAAGGAATAGAACATTAGAACCACTCAAAGCAGACAAAGCCTACAATTGGGGAAACGCTTACTATCCGGAGCTTCTGCTGCGCTATTCTCTCCATTTCGATGACAGATCGCGAAAACGTTGAGTCGATTTGTTGCATATCTGCGATACTTAGCGTTGATTCTTGACTTAAAAGCCATTTATAGAAAATCATAGACAAAGGTATATCGATCTGTGAGGAGACGGGAGGAGAGGACAGAGTGTTAGCTCTACCGGTAATCAAATATTGCAATTAATTCAAACAAATCAAACCATTCGAGAGTCCATTAAAGCCTTTGCGACGAACTTTCCTAAGAGTTTGAACCGTTGACGAGATTTTGAGACCTGACCGGCTTTGCTGTTCCGACCTATCGGTGCCGGGAACAGACCGGTTGGAGAATAAATATATTGAACCGACGGTTGATTAGTTGGGGTTTGATTGTTGGCCTGATTTTCTGTAGCACTGGTAGAAGAAGTGGCAGTAATCTTATGGTTGGGTTGGGGCACAACCACTTTGGGCGCCGAGACGGCCTCTCCCCTCCACATCTCGAGGTCCGCGCGCTGTAGTTCTTTGGAGACGAGAGCGTAGAACTCGAGAGTTGGTCCCAAACCAGTGCCGACTTCGTTCTCGTACTGGATCTCGAGTAAGGCCTTACTGGTGCCCAAGTCGTGTAATACGGTTTCCGCCTGTTTTAGGATGTCTTCGCGCGAAACAGTCCTTTTGCGCCGATCGAGACGAGGCGTCACGCGTTCACTCGAATCACTGCCACTGAGTTCGGGTGCGCTGTCGAGCAGCCTCTGGAGTGCTCTGTCGCGATCAAAACACGTCACGTAAAACAAGAGGTATCGGGTTTCGAATGGGAACAGGAAGGGACAGGCGTATGCGATTTGGGACAACCAGTTCGGGATATTGCCAGTCATTATCACAAGTGGGTCCTGGAGCTGGCGGTTGGCCTTCGCCGTCAACTTGACATTAATGAACTCTTGTGGCGATAAAGCGCTATTGAAGGGGTCGGGTAGGTTATAGAGATGGCCCCAATGGCGGCTCAACCCATATATGACGCGTAATAGTGAGAGTACTTCGAGTGACAAATCCTGAACTGTTATACTCGACGGTAGTTGAGACTTAAGATATGCATCAAATGGGGACGTAATGGCCGGTGCTTTGCCTTCGACCCACAATTCGTCTTTCTTTTTGTTGCCACCTTTGCCGGCGCCGACACCTTTGTTGCCTCTGCGCCCGCTTTGGTTACTTGAGTTCTGGTTATTATTATTAGAGTTTCGATTCGTTAGGCATTGACTCGAATTGAAACTAGAGATGGGGTTCGCACTGGAAGACGGACTGTTCACACCCTCGACGTAGGCCTTGTAGTGGATGGTGTGGGTGGCGACCCAGATGTTGGCGTGGCCCATTGGCGTCTCCGACTCGTTGTCGGTCTCGTGCCCATCGGCCTGACTGTTGTGGCCGAACGCGTATTGTTTGATCGCTTGATAGACAGTCATGTTGTAGGGCAGGGCCTGCTCTCCGATGTAGAACTGGAGCCGATGTCGGCCCTGATTCTGACTGATCATCATCGCCGCCATATTGTCATCGAACTCCTCGTCTGAGATGTCGTCATCGCTGGCGTCTTCATCTTCATCCCTGACCTTCCCGTAGCCCCTAATCACTAAATAGCGCTCAATTGCCTGAACTAAGGCCAACGGATCGATTTTGACGGGTCCGCCCCTCCACTGCCGCAGATTCGTACAGTCCGGGTGTCGCTGCAAATTGCACTTTAGTTGGTGAGTATTGAAGAACTTAAGAGCACTGGCGCCGCGAATACTACCGCTGCCGGAACCAACTAAGTCGTGTACTCTGACCGGGAACTGCTCTAATTGGGAGACACAGGCGTTAAGTTTGGTCACGAGCGCCAGCAGAGGCGCGTTGTCGATGTTGGCGCTCGCGATCGAGTTCAGTTGGAAGTGGTCTTCAACCGGAGTTCCGAAAAAGACATTCAGAAAACTACGAAGTCTTGTGTCGCGGGTTTGGCTGAAGTCGGCGTTGGAGACGAGAAATGAGAGAAATTTGGTCACAAGACCCGAATGATTCAATTCGAACGAAGAGATGTCGCCCTCCATCACAACCGACCGAATCTCTTCCAACGCTTTCATATGGTTTTCGTTTAGCATTTCAATCGCTTTCGTCAATCGATTCAAGATATTGAGCGACGGATGCGGTTTCGTGTCAGTGCTCTCAGCGCTGGTCTCGTCGTCTTTGAAATACTTGTCCTCAAAAATCTTCGCCTGTTCTTTGATCCAAAGCTTGATCTTATCTCTATTGCCGTTATTGTTCGGCGATCGCGGCGAAGACGTGCCGGATATCGACGGGTGATCGGCCGAGTGGGAGGCCAACTGAGATCTGGCGGAGAGACCGCTGTTGGAACTGACCAAAGCGGGAGAGCTGTTGTTCCATCGCGCCCAACGCGCCGGGTGTAGACTCTGGAAGAATGCACTCGTTTTGGCGGCGGCAGAGCTGAATCGAAAGGCCGGTCGACCGCGACTACTATGTGATCCGGTATGTGATGGCACGGAAGTGTTCGAACTCAACAAATTCGTTACGTTGTTGTTGTTGTTGTTGTTGTTATTGGCCGACGAGTTGTCGCCAATAAATATCGGGAGAGATATATAAGGAGTGGTCAGAGTTGTTGTCGTCATTTCCGCTTCAGTCGCGTAATTGCGGTTCATATTAGACGCGGAGCTATGGGTGCTATAACTGCGCAGATTGAGTGATGAGCTGTTGTCACTTTCACTTCGAGTTTTACGAGTCACTCCCGAACTACCTGTGCTGACGGTCTTTCGCGTCCGCTTACGCTTCAGGGTTTCATCGGCTCTACTGATAAAAAGCTTTGAATTAATGGCAGAAAAGCTTAACTAATGATAGACTCAATGCAAGTCTTTTTAACTCAGAATCCGGTAAAGCATTTATGTTCAGCAGAGCATTCAGATTAGGTAAGGGATGATCATCAGGTGAGAGCAGTACATGAGTACATGTGCTCTGTTTGACACCGACGGCCAGTATTCAGTCGATATGATACTTATGTTCGTCAACTAGAGCTCGACATTAGTTCACTCTTTGATAGAATAGCAAAGTTTCAAAAGTTGCAAAACTATTACTTAATCACTAAATACTAAAGGTATTCGACATTAGAGAACACATTCGACTGAATACCGGCGCAGATGTGTTGAGAAGTTCAAAGTAAAAAACTCAATACGGCTTACCCGGCACTGACTAAATGGTCGGATACGGCGGTCGCGTCGTCGGCACTACGAGCGGACAGGACTTCGGAAGAAGAGGCGGTCGGACTAACTGGAACTGAAGTGCTGAGAGAAGTGAGCGAATGAGCCGAAGCACAGTTGGGTGCGGCGGTGGCCGCGGCGTTGAAGCCGTTCGAGAGCACACTTTGCACTGAGTTAGAGAAGAGGTCGACATCACAAGGAGGGGTTGCCTCCAGTGGTGATGAACTGTTCGGAGGGCTTATGTTCATTGAATTATCGAAGAAAACCGAATGGGGTTGGGATGAGTACACGGGTGCGGAACTAGAGCTGGCGATCGGTTCCATTTTGCACATCGACAATGAGGTGAGAGCTGAGGGTGAGATCGATGTCGAAGAGGGTTCAGTGTTGTCCTCCCCTTTGGCCAGTTTCTGGATCTGATGAATGACTCCTTCGCGTCGGAAATAAATAGCAAAAACTTTCGGCAGTTTTTCCATCAAAATATTGGCCATTTGAGTGGCGCCGACGACAATCCTGAGGTCAGGGGAGGCCAGCATTGTTGCGATATGACTGGAAACGGCCTGATTCTTGAGCACAGGCCGCAGTAAGTCGTTCGATGCATAGTATATGATTCGCAACAACGCTTTGAGGCACTTATGGCGAACTGCGGGTCCGGCAGAAGAGCTGTACACTTCATATAACACATTGAACAACGACTTAATGAAAGCGCTTCCCATTTCCGGCTCCTTCTCCAGACTCTCGGCGCGGGGATCGGCGTTACGAGCGATCGATTGCGATAGGTTTGACACATCAGAAGCGCAGTTGACTCTTCGTTGTACAGCCCGTGCTGTTCCCGTTTCTTCATTGATTTGTTGCATTGCATTGAAGTCTAAAACATAGGTTCGACCCATAGTCGACAAACTGATCTCGTCTTCACCCGACTGGTGCGCCGCTTCGATAATCCGATTATCAATACTACTGTATGGGTGCCATAAGCCCCGGTCATCCTTCCACTGCCACAATATAGTGTCTGATTGAACCCCATTTTGTTTAGTGAGAAGACTGTCGACACTGAAGATGCCATCGGATGGCAGTCGAGGCATGAGTTCACCGATGAGTGAAGTTATTTCAAACAATTCTTGTGGACTTCGGTTCACTAATTCGATGTCGTCTTTCGTAGCACTCGATCCGAGCAATAAGTATCGAAGTGTTTCGCATATGTCTGCAAAGGTATGACAGAAAAGGTAATGAGCGCTCAGTTCGACTATTATAGTAATTCTTTCAGTCAATACTCACTCAGTTTCAAGAGTTGAACCGCAATTTCGGGACAGGAGGAGCACATAACGGACAGCATTCGAATAACACTGACAAAAGTTCCGGTGCTAATGATGGGAGGAATGACGACCAGCAACTGCTGCAGATTAGTCAAGAGGTTTGTGGACGCGATTTCACTGATAATAGTGCAGTCGAGTTGGAAACAGTCGACTAATCGCGAAAACGCCAAACAAATGCTTTCGACGGACTTCTTGTCCGGATGTGTCAAATGCGAGCTCAGAGTCGAGAGCGACTCCTGAACTAACGAGAACTCATCAATTGTCAGGTTTTGGCAACAGTTGGCTGTAATCGATAGGGCAGAGCGTTGGGCATTAATCGAGAAGAAGTCGAGATATGTTAGACACGCAGACACTCCTCGCGCATGAAGTATGGCTTTGCTGTGGCGGCGCGACAGCATCTCAAGCGCAGTCAGCGACTGCTCGGCCACATCCATACATTGGATTACTTGTAATTTCTCGAGAAATATGGGAACGGCATCGACAACGACGGCCGAAGACCGCGGGAGTGACTCCATCATATATGTGAGGGCCCGGCAGGCGTGGTTCATAATATCGAAGTTGTGCTCCATCGACAGGAGTGTTATGAGCGCCGGCACAACCTGCTTGACGGGAAAGCCGGCGAGAGTGTCCTCATTGCCCATAACCAACAATTGGCACATTTCCATAACGGCCTGCAGTTGTTGGCCTTCGTCGCCACTGGCCTGTAGGCCCTGCAGGAGTTGATGAGCTTTACTGCTCGAACTCGTGCCAATCGATCGGTTTAGCAGGTGTTGCATACGAGGCCCCAAAGCGCCGAACAGATGTGGAGGAAGACCTCTGGCCTCGAGAAGCGCCTGCAAGCGCCCCATTTCGCTGTCGTCGGACTCGCTGTCGGCAGAGGCGGCCGCCGCCAACACATTGGCCACCGATGCCACTGAAGCGGCCACTGATGCTGACTGAGCACCAGTTGCATGACTAACGGTGGCGTTGGTCAGTGAGGCGTCGGTACGAGCATTGTCTGCATTGGCGACATCTTCGTCCATAACACCACTCTTTGTTGTACTCCTGAACAGTCCGAGTCGGCCAGTAGTTCCTCCTCCAGAACTCGTGTGTATAGTAGAGGTAGAGTTTGATCCGGCGCCTGAAGTTCCGGCACCAGAACTAGAAGTCGACGACGGATTAGTTGGCGCTTTGGTATTGAGGCGGGAGGAACGCCGACGTGAACTGGCACACGACCCCGTTGTAGATGTCCGGTCCGGACCTATTGCTGGTTCCCCCGACAAGTCTCGTGAACTACTCGTCCCAATCCTGCTG
Source organism: Metabelba pulverosa (assembly GCA_034697605.1). Lineage (NCBI taxonomy): Eukaryota > Metazoa > Arthropoda > Arachnida > Sarcoptiformes > Damaeidae > Metabelba > Metabelba pulverosa. The sequence continues at coordinate 7,228 of JAQIXC010002805.1, forward strand.
TTCGGCAATAACTTATCGATTTTTATACGTTTTGTGCGAATCGAGTCTTTAGTGTTGGCAAAGAATGTCTGATTCAAAACCGACAGTCGAGTCGAGTCACCTCTGGGCGTCGGCTCTGGGTTCGGCACAATAGCTCCAGAAGTTGATTGCAAAAGAGATGAGTCGGAAGTCGAGCAGTTCTTTCTCGGCCTTCCCTTCCGTTTAGGGTTTTCTATAGAAGAGACGACTTTTTCTCTGTCGAGACTCAAATTGATGATATCTGACGGTTCGGTATCTGTAAGGGTCGACACAAACATCGAATAAATGGCTAAATGGAAACATCGCACCAGTAGTACAAACCAATTGGTTCTCTTTTGGCCTTCTTTTCGGGTAACGAGTCTTCTTCAGACAAACGCTTATTATTTGGTTTAGTTTTGAGTGAAAGATCGCTAACGCTATACGAGTCGGTGTGTAGTGACGAAGTGGAGGGCAGTTCGCCTGAACTCGAACTTCGGTTAAATGATTCTCTTTTTGTCGCTAAAGACTTAGATCTAAGTGCGAGTGGAATGGAAGGCATATTCAGATACGTTATCAATACGTAGAGAGTGTGAGTGTGAGGGAGAGAGGGAGGGTTGAGGCAAACCTGGTTCTGATGGGAGATCGGGAGCCCAACCAACGAGCAGACCGTTTGAAAGAAGACGACGCGATTGTCCCCTCTTTATGACTCTTACTAAGTCTGTCTGCCATATAAGACAATGAGGAATAGGCCTACCATTTGATATTTGCATCCATTCGAGTGACGATCTGCTGACCCAAACACACAAACAGAGCAAACATTAAAGCATTTAAAGCATTCAATGCTTATTACGATTACGACGACTAATACTAATACTAATTGAAGCGCTCATTACAATACCACTAAATCGATAATCAATTCAATTGAAAACAAATCATTTGATAAAACAGTTAATATGCAGTTAATTGTGATCTGAGCGCAGGTCTGACACCAGTGACTATCAGAGTATGGGAGCAGTGATACGATACGAGAGCTGAGCATAACCTCAAATCCGAGCCCTAAACTCGAATCAAATCCAAATCCATTCGCAATAATACCCAACTTCTTGACCTATATTTCTCATCTATTTCTCACTCGAGTTCACAATTACTACTTTAAAAATAACAATCGCTTTAACATTGACTCGAATTGTGCAAATGTTTGGCTAAATTCTCGCCAATTCTCAACTAATTCATACAAAATCAAAACCAATTAAACTTTGATCGCAAGTCTGATTAAATTGCATTTCAAATTAATTAACTCGAAATTACTCGATTCAATATGTACTGAAAAACGTTTGACTTAAGCAATGTAGAGTAATTAAGAGAGAAATATCACGTTTGAATTTGTTTCGATTCAATCGATTTTACGCTAAATATTCAAAACTGTTTATAAGATAATCAGATAAGTGCTTAACAAACAAATCAATTCAATTGAACGCAATTTTAAAGGAAATAAATGATTGAATTTTGGAGAAAATCATTTCCAATGTTGTAATTGAAAAACTGAAATCTGAGCTAAAATTAGTGTAAAAAGCAATCTATCAATCAATTCATCCCTCAATTGCCATAACGAGCAGAACGAGTGACTAAATCCGAAATTAAATTCAAATCCAAATCCAAATAAATTACTTTCGCTTTCAATACTGCAAATGAAAGCGTTTGCAAACGCATAGACAAAAACAAAATTCGCTATAAATAGTACCGATTTTGTAATAATTATAGATTTTTGACGACTTCTCCAATTTTATGCCCAATTGACTAATTTATATTAACGATAAATTAAATTAGAAAAACGTTATTTCAATAAATATATAAAATAACAATTCATATAAACATATAAACAATTAATCAAAACCTAAATATAAACAACAAATAAGACAAAGAAAAATCATTTGCATATATATTGTCGTCGATTAGCAACTGTTTGACAAATAATGCAAATATTAATACAAATAATCAGCAATTCATACAATAATCATATGTTTTGATAGAAATCTTCACAAATTATTTGAGAAAAGGCAACAAAATATGAATTGAATGCGAATTAGAGTCGAAGACAATTAGTGAGAGCCTGAGAGGCAGTGAAAGCGCGTCTATTGTTAGCAATAAAAGCATTTGCGTAACGATTCGCAAATCAAATCTAATTGCGAACTAAATCGCTATTAAATCATAAACTTATGTTAAAATCAAATCAAATCTTAATTTTTGTAAATCTTATTGAAAAAAATCGGCAAAACCTTGAGTCGAGTGAAGGCATAGACACAAAATGGTAGCGAAATATATATCAAATTATCGATAGTTTTACTGCTTTTGGGCCAACAATACGACTAATCCCTTATTGATCGTCAGGCGAGACATCGATTAGTATTAGCCGTAAATATCGCTCTATTTGTATGAATGACTAATTTGGTCGCAAAAAGCGATCAGAAATTCGCATTCAATCGATTCGTATTGTATTTAAAAGGCATTGCAATCCGCGATCATTGAGTCAAATGACGCAAAATAGCAATAATTGAGTGGAAATACTGCACTAAATGAGACGCAATGTCTGGCCTTAGTAGCTGTGCTGAGCTAACTGTGCGATCTGTGCCAACGAGAGCACCAATCACTGTGAACGCACTGCTACTTACGTTCAGTTCCGACCTCTTCGTAGCTCTTCGTTGTGGTCACGGCTATCGACGGCACAAGCAATCAGTTAATCAGTTCTTCAATTGGCGAACACTGCGACTGAGAGTGAGTCGAGAGTACGAGTGAAGGCAGACATTGAATGAAACACTCATCGAATGGATGGCATCTGAAAGCAAAAGCGATTGCTTT
>JAQIXC010002806.1:0-10079 GCA_034697605.1 Metabelba pulverosa
TCTCATTCCTCTCTCATTGCAGTCATTGCAGCCATTCTTTCAACTCATATATGTTTTTAGTTTTCTATACTCGAAGTCATAGAGAATGCAATCATTTGATAGAAAGAAGTGTTCTTTCGGAGCCAAATGGTGTGGAAGAGAATGCAGTGAACGATATATAGCGTAATATACTTCTCGACTCGAATCGAGTGAATAGAGCGCACATACACTCGCGAGTCAGCACCGGAGTCACACATACAGCAGACAATTAAGAAGTGCCGCCGCTCTAGATGTTCGTCAAACGCGACCAACTTTTGCTTTATATGTATTTTTATCTTTTTATTTGTTATGTTTTTTGTTCTTCTCATTCGAATTCACTTCACGTCGATAGCCATGCAATGAGATTCCAATTCATATGAAAGAAATCTTTAAGCAAAAGCATTATATAGGAAAATAAGGCTCTAATACAACGACACTCTTATGAATACATTAACTATTATTGCGTCCAAAAGATGATATGCACTTCATGTCGAGTAGAATGCAATTTGCAGCGAATTTCACTCCAAGATTAAACATGGCTAACATTTATCTATATTATCTTCTCTCATATATAGCTCATTATTTATTTGTCTTATACTTTGTTTTGATCTAATATTGTATTTATGTATTATATATATTATATATTTATAACTGTGAATATAGAGCGCAAAAGAGGCCGACAGACGTACACGCGATACCAAACCCTCGAACTCGAGAAAGAGTTCCATTTTAACCGCTATCTCACCCGAAGACGACGCATAGAAATAGCTCACGCGCTCTGCCTATCGGAACGACAGATCAAGATCTGGTTCCAGAACCGGCGGATGAAGTGGAAGAAAGAGAATAAAAACAAAATTGAGCAGGGCATGCCGATGGGGCCCGGCGGTGGACCCTGCGACCTCACACCTCACCACGACAACGGACATCGCGGCGGTGCTGTCTAACCAGTTCGGCTCACGTGTGTCTCACCTATCGCTCAGTTATACCGCATATTCGTATTGTAAATAATAATAAGAAACAAGAATTAAAAGGAAATAATATTAGTATTCGATTGAAATGATGTACAAAATTTGATATAACCTAAAGTGAATCGAATCGTACGGCACAAGTCGAGCCGAGAGAGAGAAAGAGAGAAAGTAAGAGAAACGTGACTGGAGTGCCGACGGCTAGGCTACACAACGTACGGCTACACACGTGGAGAATGAAACAACCGAAACAAGTGGACAACTGGACGGCTATCTGTCTGCTGTGTGACTGACTGAATAGTGATAGCCGGCAGAGCTGTTCGGCTCATCTCCAGCTGTCAGACTGTGAGGCAGTGAGGCTGTGGGCTGTGAGGCTGTGAGGGCGACATAGAACGACATATTAGCCAAGTATACGACCGGTCACTCCTCGGACTGTTGGAAGTGCTCGAACTGTTCGCCACTTAGGGATTGGGACTAAGGGTCGACTATCTCGACTGTCCGACTGTTGCACTTTCGCCAACTGTTTTTTAAACTCAGATAGAGAACTTGATAGTTTTATTGGTCGTGCAATTAAAGGTTGTAAAAGGTTTAGGGGTTCGGAATGAATAGGCGACTAAACTTTTTACAATGCAAACACCAAAAAAGTTTTACAATTTTTAGGGTTTAGGTCAACAATTGTATTGGCATTCTCTGCTATCTATACATATTATAGAGTAAAAGCACTTTTTCTCGTTATTTTGATTATTGTTTAGCTTATAATAGTTCGAAAACAGTCTAAGACTGCCTCTCATAGCACATACCATACCATTACTAACGTAGCCGATAGTCAAAACGTTTGGACAAACAATCTAATCGTCGAATTCGTCTATTCGGTGTAGTTTTCTAATTATTTGAGTGACAGTGCAGTCCATTTGTGCATATTATACAGTAATTCAGTAAATATGAAACGAAGAAATTTTCGGAATATTCTAATTTATTTAATATTTGCCGTACAATCAGATCTGTATTATTTCACCTCAACAGAACATTTCAGCGACAAACAAGTAAATGAAGTAACAAGTAAATTAAATTTTGTTTATATTGGACATTTCTAAGACTGACTTACTGGCTGACTGGTGGTTGTAATCAACTAATATTGACTTTAAAATTGTGCTCAAACTCAAGGGTTTTCTCATTTTTGACGGCACTGTAATTGTTTAAGATATGAGATTATTGTATTAATCGACGATTTACATTGTTATAATTTCTTATTGATGTAATCTGTGCTCTTATTAATTACAGTTTATAAAAAGTGAGTGTAAAACTATGTGAGAGAAAGTTTGTTGTTTTAAACTTTATTATCAAAACCTATTATGTATAATAATGATAATTATAATGCGTTCATACATTCAAATGAATTTTTATTGCATTAGTAACTGAAACATTGATATTAAGAATAGTCGACAACTTCTCAGTACAGCTCCGAATACGAACCCAATATAGCTTTGGTTTACAGTTAGGCATAGTCTCAAACCGACTATACAGTGCATACATACTGTACGCACACACCGATACGACTATATGAGTGCAGGCATTGCTATGTCGGCGAAGTAGACATAGAGCACGAGTAGAGCTGATTGCCTAATATCTGGCTCTACTGTTGGCTGTGTTGGTAGCGCTGCCGACATGTCTGCCAAACTGACAATTTCTGGCCCTATAGTTATGTTCGATAAGGTAACCCAAAACTGCTATCATTTCGACTATTGTTTTGTCGTTTAGATATAACTGTTCTACATTGAAAAAGTTGCTAGCTTAAACTTTTTTCTTCTCTCCAAACATTTAATAGTTATTAGTGGGAGTGGACACACATCTTGTGTGCAGACAAGTCAATGAATGTTTTGAATTGAATAACTATTTAATAACTACGTATTATGCATGGCAAAACAATGTAAACTCGAGTATCGTATCTCTCCCCCTTCTCCACTCCCAATCACTCATCCCCATCCATTTACCTTGTTCACCCCTTCCCCATTTAAACCTTGCTTATCTCAAAATGCATTATTATTTCAATTAGTTATGAATTAAGAGAATCCCAGCTATAGTAGCCTTAATTGAAAAGCATAACAATAATAACAATACAAAATACAGTATTAGAATAATTTCAACATTAATGAGGCCAACTGTAGATCAGGTGAAACAGTATATGGTAGATAAGGTATGGCTTTTTAAAGCAATTTTAATAAAATAATAGGGAATTGAATGGAAAATAAATTAGAAGAAGGGGAATGGGAGGCAAATAATATATATTATGGTTGAGAAGGTTGAGAGTTATACTTAATTTCGACACATTTTTGACACTTTTCTGACAGCATTTGGATAGCAATACGAGTTGAGAACTAGTTGTTACGAATTTCAAAACTAGTAACACATTTAGGCACTTAAAGTGCTATAACTTTGAGTTAATGGTTAACATTAATGTAATTAATAGTAAGAAATACATTTCGATAATTAAATGACAAATGAGTGCCTCTCGAGTGAGCCTCTCGTAGAGTCTTGTATTGGAAAGAGTGAACGCAATGAGAGCCGAAACCGTTATTACGAAACCTTTTCTTCTCTCGTTGTTGTCGGTGGTGTCGATGGGTTGTTGGCTCCGACACAAGACTTGAACCGTAATTATCGGGATTTATCGCCAAAAGTAAGTCACATTCATTATATATACCACTTCTACCACTTCTCAACTAAAGCCATATCCGTTCGAAATATTTATTGCATTAATATTGTCATTATTGTCATTAAAGTTTATCAATAGACGACTAGCTTAGCACCAGTACTAGCACCAGCACTAGCACCAGCACTAGGACTGGCTTACTATCAGTGTTTCAGATATTATTATGCTCTTCACTCATTCATTTCTGTCATTTTATTCCAATAAATCAAATCTAATAAAGATTTTCATTTAAAAGATAATAATACAATCATTTCTGACTTACTATCGCATCCATAATCTAACACAATAAATGCCATTTAATTTATCAGTCAATTCTGTCAAAATTTATTCATTTTTCATTTTAATATTATACTATTAATTTATTTTTATGATATGTAAAAATATTTTAAGTTTAAAAACATAAGTAATTAAGATTTTATAAAATTTAAATTAAAAAATTTACTAGTATTTTTAAATAAATTAATTCAAATACACATTGATAAAGAGTTTGAAAACATTGATAATATTATACAGTACAATATAACTATAATTTGTACTGTAACATTGAATAAATTGATTGATACTTTAAATTCAATTATTAGGACTTTGCTTATTGACAGCAAGTCAAGCAATACTAATGAAGTCATTACAAGCGACTGTAAAAACAAATGTCTTTTTTTGGTGAAGTTCTATACTGTGTTTTGCCGTCAAAATAAATAAGTTATATCTTTAAAAATGTTTTACATTTTGCCTTTTTTTTTGTTATTTAGTATTTTTTAACTCAAAAATCTAGTCTAAGGAACAAACAAAAAACATAGAGTAAGTGCGACAAAGAATAATATGATTTAGATTTGGAATCGTTTCAATAAAAGTAATTCAATCGTAAAGAAAATAAATACATAAAAAGATCAAAAATTAAGTTCTTATTTCAGCGAACGATCATTGCTTTTGAAGTCCATTGATAGACATTCGGCATTTCGAGTGAAATGTCATCGAATTGGAGACCTGTTGACAGTGCAGTAGTGCAGCAGTGGAGTAGTCGAGTGGTGGAGAAGATGATGATGATTATGATCACAATGTGATGACTCTTGTTCTACCGAATGGCCGCATTAGCTCCGCTCAAATTGATGCACACATTGCACACACACAACAGACAACATACTAGTGCTCAATACCATCAAACATCAAACTACAGCATCAATGTCTCGAAAACTGTATGTCTGTGCCCAACAGTAATGGATTTATTTTATTTTGTGTTTTCTTTTTTCAAAACATATGTATCTATTGGTATGTTTTCATACAATTCTATTGCTTTTGAATTTTTAAACTCTATTTCCCTTATATTTGTTTATGATCTAAATTTCAGGTCGAATTGGTTGTGTTGTGCCGGTGCGGAGGCAGTCGAGAGCAGTAGGAGAGATGGCGAGAGCAAAGTGGAGAGTGCGGGTGCAGTGGCAGCGGCAGTGGCAGTGGTAGTGTTAGTGGCAGTGGTAGTGGCAGTGGCAGAGATATTGAACGTAATGAAGACCATCGGCGCAAATGTATCTGAGAGAGGAAAGTAAGTTCGGATGAAATATGGCTGAAAGTGAGCGGTTCGTAGGTTTAGCGCTGCGTTCGCAGGCAATGCCGCATAAATTTTTCGAGTAGTGAGCAGTTTTTCAAATTAATGCGAACTCTAATGCAATTGCAGCGGTTTTCTACTTTAGATTGTACACAGTATGTAGAGTCTATGTAGACTATGGCTCTAATAATTGTAGAATTCATTTATTCAAATAATCTGTTTCTCAACCGAATAAACAAAAACGAGAAAAACACGCGAAGAGCCGAGACTTCGACTAATTTAATAATGTCATTGAATTTAATGAGAAAACGCGAATATCACAAACTTAAGCAACAATTCTATCTTAATAATAATTTTTAGCCTTTCATATATTTTCAAATTAAGCATCAAATGAACATAAGTTATCTCCAACTCTAAGAATTATTTAATCGAATTAAATGTTAAGCTAAACATACTGTGAATTATATATCGCGAGTACTTAATAAGAAGATATTTAGTCATTTTTTATGTTTAAGTAAAAAATTAAATTTAAAACAGCAGGATTTCGGTGCAGGGTAATTTTTAGATTTTAATTGAAAAGATAAAATTTTAATCAAAATGTTTGATTCGAAAAGCTTTTAATAAAATTATAATAATATTTCTTGAAACAATTTAGGGAAGAAAATGTGATGTTTTTTAGATTGTTTTGAGAGCTCATGTATCACTCGGGTTATCTCGAATTAGTGGAAATCGGTTTGAGCACAGGTGGCCGTCGATGCCATACACGCCATACACTATACACAGTATACACGCCTTGCATGTTATGAATGCGATCTTAAATTTAACAAATGTTTATGAAATGTATTGTGCCTTTTGTTCAATAGTCTATAAAACAGTTTGTATGGCAAACAAAGTATGAGATAGTGTTTGCAGTGGTAGTGAGTGCGGGAACGATAGGCCGAGCAGAAGAGCATCACTGCTGGAATGGCATGAGTTTGTGATTTAATCAAAATGAAAGCATTTCTGCTCACAAATTATGTTCGGCTGAAAAATTGCAATATTTTGGTAAAGTTTTCCCGCGAGTGCCGGTGCAGAGGAATGGTAGGTCGGGATAGTCGAGTTGAAGACATTGGAGACGTTGGGTATCTTCGAAGAGAGGAAGAGCAGGAAGAGCAGAGAATTGGTGTCTTGATTGCCGGGTGTGATGGATGTGTGCAGATCGTGCATGCTCCTTTTGTGTCCCAGTTGTCAAATTTATTTTCATCAGTGAATCGAGTGATAGAGCGCTTCCATTATTATAACAAACGATTCGGCACTAGTGTCGCACTGCGAGACATAATTCATAGAAAAACATTTATTATCTGCTGATCGCAAATCATTAATTCACTACAATCTATATCCTATACATTGTGCTAAACCTTATCACTCGTATTATATATTCTGAATTCCATTAGAGCCAGTGCTACGTCTCTCCAGATTAGAGCCATATATACTCGAGCGCCAGAGTATGTAATGCATAATACGGTATATTCTTTACTGCAAACCATCTCATGTGTTCACATCTAAGACGAGCCGAACATTGCTCTCTTCTAGCAGTTGCACTGGTAGCTGCCCTGGTAGCTGCCCTTCTAACTGCCCTTCTAGCTTTGGTGGAACTTTAGTCTATGCACTTATATACAGTATAACACTACTACTATTCAGGTCTTTCTTGAAAGTCAGAAAAAAAGAAAAGAATATAATTTATGAGAGCAGAGCAGCACAACTGCATTACATAGAATTGCAGTTTTTGTGCAAAAACGCACTCCTCATTCTCTCTCTCTCTCTCTCTCTCTCTCTCTCTCTCTCTCTCTCTCTCTCTCTCTCTCCTGGGGAGAGACACCGAGTGTCGGGTTTTATGAAAATTTCTCATAAAACGTTAAAAAAGCCTTTTTTGGCGAATCCGCTGCAAAATGTGATTTATTAGAAGCGAGTTATGTAAAGGCGACCGACTTTGACCATCGGTGCCATCCCATAGCAATCGTCATACTATAAGCGCCACATTTTTAGATTAATGTTTAGTCCAATAGTTTCTCACTTTCTCACGCCTATCTATCTGAGCTGAGAATGCCTTTCCTCTGCAAGTGTTGTATCGCAGATAAAGTGCAACTAAAATAAGTAACTGAGCCATGAAATGCTACTTTGCCGGCATTGCCAGAACAGCCAACACAATCAGCACAATCAGCACATCCAGCACATCCAGCACACATAGGATGCAGGCGCTTAATATCTGGGCATTTAGACAAGTTTATACTATCCAAAGATAGACTTTTAAATAACGAATATTTTAAAAACAAAATTAAACAAATGTAAAAAAACTAACTTTTAATTAAAGCACAACTTTAGTCATTAAACACCGCTTTACTAGTGTTTAATCGCTTTTGTAATTATAGTAGAGTTCCTGTGAGAGAGAAAGTGAAACCAATTTTATAACAAACTCTGATGTGTTTGAGTGGAAAAGTTTGGGCAAAACTTTAATATTAATCGATTAAAAGTAGAGTATATAGTACTGAAGTAAAAATAAAATATATCTAAAATAACTTTTAGTTTGGAAAGCATAGCAATTTGATTAAAGCCAAATGTGAGCAAAGGCTCAACTATGCAAAGAGTTATCAATCTTAGGGAGAGTGTGCGTAGTGTATGCATAGGAGCGCATAGAGAGCGCACAGAGAGGCACAACAACTGTGTGCTGCTGTGATGCTGCGATGTTGTGATGTATAATAGTGTTGGTTGAGAATCATCTATTGTTTCGCTCAATGCCTTCATTTTGTTAATGACTTTGAGCTAAACATTGATGTAATTAAAGTTTTCTTAAACTTGACATAAAAAGATTGATTCATCCGTGAAATTCCTCGCATAATCTCGAACTCATTTATTTCAATGGCATTTAGACTCTGCGCCAGCTTTTGCTTAGGAAATAGTCATAAAACTTATATAACTTTTGCTTTGATTTCAAACAAACATTTCTCGCTCTCAATTTATTTCTCAACTGGCTCTGGCTTTGCCGCTCTAACATCTGCACTGCTCTTTGCTCCCGAGCACCTCTCCCGTTCCAGCACATGGCTCTCCCGACCCTCTCCAGCCTCATTGCTTTCTTAATTCTCTGTATTCTATTTTTCTCGACTTTAAGTCAGAGCAGTATTTCATTCTCCGAATCATAATATAAATGATATTTTTCTCTGCATTTGCGTCCAATAGCGTAGTCGGAGTCGGCAACGAAGACATAGTAGACATATAAGGCGTAGAAGGCATAGCAGGCATAGCAGGCATTGCTCGCATCTTAAGCATCAATGACTTTTTGCGATCAAATTGTGTTGCATTAGGAAAACCTGTCTCTCCTTTTCTTGTTTTATATTGGAATTCAGTAGCGCGTACTTCAGCTTACTTTGGGAGAGAGAGAGAGAGAGAGAGAGAGAGAGAGAGAGAGAGAGAGAGAGAGAGAGAGATTGAAAGAAAAAAATGGTTGCAAAGCACACCAGGGCTTAAAGGAAATGAATGGCCCGGCTGTCTTTCCGCTAGAATGAGTCGAATGAGTTAAAAGCATAGTATAGGGAGAGGGAGGGAGGGAGGGAGAGGGAGGGAGAGAGAGAGAGAGAGAGAGAGAGAGAGAGAGAGAGAGAGAGAGAGAGATTGGGAGGATGGAGGAGAGGAATGGCAGGAATGGTATTCCTGTTGCAAATCCCAGTTTGTGTTGGAATCTAACGATTTTCTCTTTATTTCTCCGGAGAGTACGTGTCTCGAGACGTAAAACCATTTTTCTAAAGAAAGTCATTACTGAAACTGAAACTAAACTTTTAGTTCAAAACTTTTCTCTTACTATAGTTTTATTTGTTTTTCTCGAATCGTCGAATCCTTACTCTATTTGATCCATTTGTTAAACATTGGTTTATAAGGGCCGACACATTCCTGCCAACAAGAATGAGGCGGTTTTGCTACACAAACACAATGCACACAACGCACACATAAGCCCTCATTCATTGCATTGTCATTCTTTCGCTTATAATTAACAACGGGTTTGCGATACTTAATATCATTGACCGCACTCTTAGTCTCTTAGTGTTGTTAGTCCTCTTAGTCCTCTCACTGCTTCATATCATTAATTATATTCTCTGCCAAACATCAGCATCGGATCACTTAATCAATTGCGATATTCAAAGCAAACGTTTCCCACAATATTACTTCACAGCAATGCACGACTGCATTGCAAGTAAGGCGACCGAAAGGCAGTGTTGGGCTCGTCAGCCGAACCGAGTGCCAGAATAGTTGGTTTGGATAATTGAGAGGCCATTTGTCTTATAAGCATGCTATCCAATCACCAATCATTTGTTTCGCCGCTTTTCAATTTGTCTTGCTATATAGAGATGGCTCTACCTTAACTGCAATACCTGCAAAATATTGCTATATAAATTAGCAAACTATTATTACACCGTATTAGCATGTATACGCGCTGTGCCAGTAGTGAACGTAATTGCTGTCTGCTTTGCCAATACAAACAATGCAAAGGTGTGTTGCAATGGTCGCGCTTTCGGCTATACAATGCATATAAATAATGATTAAGTGATTAACTCGACGACTACCGACTAGAATCGAAATTGCATCTATGTACTTGCAATTATTGCCACTCAATTTATTTAAACTATATATATGAACACAATATTTATGCCGAAATTCATTGAGTCGATAGGATTTTGTGCCACAACATGAGTTAAGCCATTTCGCTCACATGAATCGCATCATTAGTTTATGTAATGTGTCGGCCGTCCACTTGTTAACACAAATTCAATTCTATTCTATACATATTCCCTCTCTATATCCCTCTCTATATCCCTCTCTA
>JAQIXC010002807.1:0-10078 GCA_034697605.1 Metabelba pulverosa
GTCGAACGACTTCGCGGTTTGCGCTTCGCATTCGTCTTCTTCTTCGCGCTTTGCGACCGCTTTCGGGAAGCCTTTCGAGAACCGCTCTTCGAAGGCCGTGCGGAACGAGTCTGAGGCCGACTTTTGGATGCACTTCGTGAGCGGAGTTGCGGGTGAAGCGCCTGCCTATACGGGCGCCCTCCGTCCGGACCTCCCGGAGTTTGTTTTGCTGGCCCCTTCCCCAAGCTAGCGAGCAAACGACCCCTGCTTAACACCACGCCTGCCCCGCCGCCGATGCCCTGCTGATTTTGGGCTGCATCCTCGGCAGGGGGTTGGGCTGGCGGCTGATTAAACGTCAAGCCGCCGGTGTTCCAAGCACTCGACGCCTGACCTGATGCTGTTTGCCCAGTGTTTGCCGATGCAGTCGTCGCCGGGCCTACTGCTTGCGCCGGCTCATCGTCGCCGCTGTCATCGTCCGACGAGGACTCGGCTGCCGCGCCGTACAACTTGATGGTCTCCGGCTCACTCGACTCGGACTCCACGCCTTTATTGCTCTTCGCGACCTCTTCGTCGTATTCTTTCAATTCTTGTACTTTCTTTTTGGCGAACTCTTTGTCCAATTCGGCGCTAAACTGACTTTCCTTCATTTATGAGTTTCTTACCCGAAGCTTTGTCCTTTGCTTTCTTGAGCAGCGACTCCTTGTGCCGCTTAAACCCATGTTCTAATCTCGCTTTAAACATGTCTCTTGTGAACAATATCCAGGCTTTGCGGTCGCGTTCGGACAGCCGTTTGCGTATATCAGGCTCTGCGGCGTCTGCTTTGGGCGCCGGCTTACTGGGTATGTCATCACTAGCTGTTGCCGAGTCTTTGGCGCCACTCTTGCTTTCAGTGGATGGCTTCGCATCCGACGCGACCTCTTCGTAGTACTTGGTTTGATAGCGACCGATAACTTTGGTTCTCTCCCGTCTGTAGACCCGGCCGTCAGCGCCGTAACGATAGTTTGTATCAAAATTGTCCAGTTTACGACCCGATGTGTCCAGCTCCCATTCATTCTCGTCATACTCGTGCTTTGCATACGTGTCGCCGCGTTTGGCCAGTTGGAAGTTTCTGGGTTTGATATCCCTTTGGGTCCAGTACTGTACCTGCAGTCGATCGCTAGTAATCTGCTTAATCGAACAGTCAGTGTCATTGCTGGGGTTTGCGGTCATGTAGTGCCTGTCCACCCAGTTGTCCAGTTCGGTAGCGAACATGTAGTGGCCGGCGCTGCCGTGTTTGCGCACTTTGCTCGGCAAATAGTGGAGTTCGTTGTTCTGGAGTACGGGCGGAAACATGGCCGGCATCGGGAACTTGCCTTTGGCTGCTTTTTTATCCGATGTTTGGCCGTCGGCCATATACAGGCGGCTAAAGTTGAACTCTACCGGCAATTGCTTTAAAGATCGGTGCTCTTCGGCCGAGTACTCGGGTATGACTTTGAAGACATCGGAGTACAGCGCGCGGTCATCGCTGAGAATTTCGTTCACATTCTTCGCTTTCTTGAAGTCGGGGCCGTATTTGTCGTTTGTATGGATATGGGAGCGGAACAGCTGCTCGTATTGGTGCCGCGCGTATACCTCTTTGACGCCTTTCTTCCAGTCCTCAATCGCGGCGATATAGCCGCCCTCCGGCACAACCAGTTCGAGCATTGCCTGCTCTTTGGTCTCTTCCTTATTGATAAACAACTGCCAGGCAATGGAGTTATGGTCGGACTCGTTGGCGCCGATAAAGATGACCGGATTCTCGATCTGATTGATGTCGGCTTTCACTTTGTCGGCGCCTCTAGTCTTGTTATAAAAAACGCCGCCGTCGACCAACTCCTTGAGCGTAAACAGATTGCGCGTTCCCCACTCGAGCGGTAACCGGAAGGCCAGCTGCCGGCCCACAACCATAACGACGCCGCCCTGTTGTACGAGCGATCGGTTGTGGTCCAGATTCTTCTCCTTCTCTTCAGCCGTGGCGTTGTCTTTCAGCGGCGGTTGAAACTGGTCGCCGACGACGAGTTTGGCGCCGGCGCACACGTACAGCAGGAATCGGGTGCCGGCCTTGTAGGGCTTGTTTTGCTTGTTGTAGATGCGCCGCTCGAGCACCCGTTTGGTGATCTCGTAGACATTGCCGAACTGGTGCGACGGCGGCATATCGCCTATGTTTACGCCGGCGTCGGCGAATCGGTAATAGTAGCGGTCGCCGCCGCGCGTCTCATATTTGGCCGGCAACTTGTGGAACAGTAGGCCGAGCGCCAGCGTCGTCGCATTCGGTTTCGGCCACAGCGTCGGATATGTGGCGTTCAGTTTGGCCGGCACGCCCAGCGAATAGACTTTATCCTTCACTCTGGCCATACACATCATCACGTGCCCGCGCCGCGTGACGAACACATGTACGCCCATCTGTTTGGTGGCCAACCGTTCCATATAGTGGTCGAATCGCGCGTTATTCACTTTATCGGTGTCGGCGTCGCCTTCGAGGCCGCAGTACATCAGCGAACCGATACTCTGGTAGAACTGCGACTCCACGTATTGGGTCTGATCCTGGTTCCAGTCGAATGTCCGCTTTGTCTGATCGACCCACCCGGCCAGCAATATGTACCAATAGTCGGCGCCCACACCAAACATATACCTCTTGAGAAACACGTTGTACCGCCGAAACACACCCATGAATGGAAATTTGTGTTTTTGCTGGTCGGTCGCGGGTTGGCTCAAATCCGTGGATCCACTCATTGTCTCGAATTGGTCTCAACTGCGATCTGCTTTCTGGTTGTGGTTCGGGATCTGCGCTTCACTTCGACTCGCGATTACGTGCTTTTGGTTTTGCGTTTAGCTTTGAATCTATGGATTCGTTTGACTACGAAATCGATTCTTGAATTTGATTTTCTAATTTGGTTTTGTGTCTGAGATTCTATTGCTTTTTGTTTCGGCAGTTTATACTTGTTGGTTTTTGTGAAAACTCAATAATGATATGTAAGCGTTTTTAAAATTTACATTGCTCGAGATATTATTTTTATTTTGTATTAATTTTGTATTTTTATTTATTTTAATATAATGTTTTATTAATTTATTTTGTACAGTGCTGTAAGTTTTTACAAATTGTGCCTAATAGATTTTATTGTTACTTAAAAATGTAATCCAAGTTGTAATTAATTATGTTTTAAAACAATTATGAAAATTATCAGCATAAAATTTTTGAAAGTTTTAATTAATCGCATTTTTAATAAAAGAATTTAATCATCAGGCTTATTCTCGCATTTGGTACAACATTGAACAAAGTAATTTGTCGTTTTTAATACCTTTGATTGTTAACAACAAAAAGGTATATATAATTTCACCTCTGAACCATTCTAAATATTTGCAGTAAGCTTTTCAAATGTCATTTAAAGTAACATGAAGCAAACGATCAAATTATATAAACACCTTGTTTATCAAAAAAATAAAGTGATTTAATCAAAAAGATATTATTATTTTATTTTGGTTAAACATATTTGATGCAGATTTGGGTATAAAATCTTAGTTTTAATCTGGCATCATGTTAGTTTCTTGGCTATTATAATCGATTTAATATTACACACTATAAAATTAATTTCATAACGATTGGACTGATATTATGTAGAATAGTGTTGAGTGAAGAGCGAAAGCCAACGGCGCCGACCGAACAGGACTGGGAATCATAACTTCAAAGCCGAGCACCGGGAGTATCATCCGGTGCCGCCATCCAAAAAATAGTAAACAATTATATCATGTACCATTAAATAATGTAATGTAAATAATGTAAAAACTTATGTCATGGACTCTAAGAACCCAAGTTTGACATCAAAGATATACTGTATAGTTTTTGAGTTTAATTTTTACATTCTATATTTTTGTTTTGTGATGAATAATATGGAATATATTGAATAATTTCAAAATTTTATTCAATGAAATCGAAATCTAATTTCAAATAAAATGCGAATTTTTGGCTAAAAAGTGAATTAATTGGGAATCGATTGATGCGAATGGACTGCAAACGCACTAATGACTGCACTTTTGCCACTTCTTCCGCTTCTACTACCGACTTTGGGAGCGACTTCTCGACGAAGATCTCGGTTTGCGTTTTGGACTCTTTTTCTTCGAAGAGCTTCGGCGACGACTTCGGGACTTCTTCTGCGAGCCATCGGGAGAACGGTTTGGGGAACGGCGTGTCGAACGACTCCGCGGTTTGCGCTTCGCATTCGTCTTCTTCTTCGCGCTTTGCGACCGCTTTCGGGAAGCCTTTCGGGAACCGCTCTTCGAAGGCCGTGCGGAACGAGTTTGAGGCCGACCTCGGGATGCAGTCCGAGGACGGGGTTGGGGAGCACGCCTCTGCGTTAGCGGCTTTTTCGGCGCCGCGTCCGACTCGCTGCTGGTGTACGACTTGATGGTCGTCGGCTCACTCGAATCGGACTTCACGCCGACACTGCTCGCCGAGAGCTCACTCTCGTATCTGTCCAGTAGTTCAGCGCGTCTTTCAGACAACTCTTTCTCCGCCGTAACGTTGAACTGCTGGAGCGGACGTCTGTCGCGGCGTTTTCGCAACTCCTTTCGCTTCTCTTCGTGCTTCGCGTCGCTCTCGAGTTTGGTCTCGACTTCTACTCTCTTTTCAAACGCCGTTTTTGTCAACAATATCCAGGCTTTCGGGTCGCGCGCTATCATCGGTTTGTGTAGAGTCGGTACTGCGGCCTCTGCTCCCGACGATGACTGACTAGTAGCGCCGTCGCTGGCATTTGCCGAACTTTGACCGCCGCTACTCCCGCCTGAGACGACGCCACTCGTACCCGCTGTTTGAGTTGATGACTGCGCGACCGGCGCGTAGTATTTGGTTCGATAGCGACCGATAACTTTGTTTGTGTCCCGTTTGTAGATCCAGCCGTCGGCGCCGCAACGATATTCGGTTCCAAAAAGCGATGGCGGAACGTTTGGCGTTAATTGCAAATCCCACTGGTACTCTACATACTCCTTCTCCGCATACCCGAGCCCGACTTTGGCCAGTTTGAAGTCTTGCTGTCTGCTCGTCGTCCGCGTTTCGTACGGCCCTCGCAGGCGATCGCTTTCAATCTGTTGAATCGGGAAGTCATTATTGCCGGCGTTCCTGGTCTTGTAGTGCTCGTCCACCCAGTCGTCCAGAGCGGTAGCGAACACATACCGCCCAACGCCCACTGTCGGTATTGTGTTTGGCATATAGTAGAGTTCGTCGTTGTCGAGTATGGGCGGAAACATGGCCGGCATCGGAGGCCTGCCATCGGCTGCTCTATTATCTGTCAATTGGTCGTTGGCCGTATACCGGCGGCTAAAGTTGAACTCTACCGGCAGCTGCAAAGCCGATCGGTGCCCGTTGTGCGAGTACTCGGGTATGAATTTGAAGACATCGCAGTGCAGCGATCGGTCATCGCCGAGAATTTCGTCCGCATTGCCCGCCTTCTTGAAGACGGGACCGTATGGGACGGTTGTGACGATATTGGAGCGGAACAGCTGCTCGTACCGGTGCCGCTCGTATACTTCAATGACCCCTTTCTTCCAGTCCTCAATCGCGGCAATATAGCCGCCCTCCGGCACAACCAGTTCGAGCACCGCATCGCTGTCGGGCTGTTCTCTATCGATGAACAACTGCCATGCAATCGAGTTATGGTCGGACTCGTTGGCGCCGATAAAGATGACCGGATTTGCAATCTTTTTGATGTTTTCTTTCACTTTGTCGGCGCCCTTAGTCTCGCTATAGATAACGCCGGCGTCGACCAACTCATTGAGTGTATACCGATTTAACGAATCCCCTACGGGTGACCGGAAGGCCAGCTGCCGGCCCACAACCATAACGACGCCGCCCTGTTGTACGAACGAGCGGTTGTGTTTCAAAGTTGGATCGAAGTTCGGCGCCGATGTCTGCCTCGAAGAGTTGGAAGTGGACGGCGCCGATGACTGCCTCGAATACCTGGTAGTGGACGGCGCCGATGACTGCCTCGAATACCTGGTAGTGGACGGCGCCGATGACTGCCTCGAAGACTTGGAAGTGGACGGCGCCGATGACTGCCTCGAAGTCCTAGAAGTGGACGGCGCCGACTGAACGTTCTTCTGCTCGGGTTGAAACTGGTCGCCGACGAGGAGTTTGGCGCCGGCGCACACGTACAGCACGAATCGATTGCCGGGCGGATAGACCCTGTTTTGCTTGTTGTAAATGCGCCGCTGGAGCACCTGTTCGGTGATCTCGTAGACATTGCCGAACTTGTGTATCGTCGGCGTATCTTTCTCCGTGAGGCTGCTCTCCGGAAATCGGTAATAGTAGCGATCGCCGCCGCGACCATCATATTTGCTCGGCATCTTGTGGAACAGTAGGCCGAGCGCCAGCGTCGATGCAGTTGGTTGCGTCGGCCACAGCGTCGGATAAATGGCGCTCACGGGGGCCACTTTACCGACATAATAGACTTGAGTCGCCGCTTGAGCTTGAGCTTGAGCTTGAGCTTGAGCTTGAGCTTGAGCTTTGACTTTGGCCGCGTACATCTGCAACTGCCCGCGCCGCGAGACAAACATATGTGTGCCCAGCTGTTTGGTGACCCGATTCAGCATATAATCGGCGAACCGCGTGTCGGCCTGGCTGCCGTCGTCGCCGTGGAGGCCGCAGTACATGAGCGAACCGACATTCTGGCCAAACCCGGCGCTCGCGTACACGGTTTTTGGTCCGCACCAAAAGCGCGTTTGGGGCTGGCCATCCTTAAAGCCGGCGCTCAGACAGTAGTCGTGAGATGTCTTTCCCTTATATATTAATCGCTTGAAGAATAGGCGATACCGTCGGCAGACGCCGCGTCCAGAGTTGTTTGGCCAATCGGTAAACAACTCACTTGGATTGACCAGCGATCCGCTCATTGTCTCGAATTGATATGAATTGGTTGAAACTGCGATCGGCTTCTGGTTGTGGTTCGGGATCTGCTCTTTACTTCAACTCGCGATTACGTGCTTTTGGTTTTTGGTTTAGCTCTGAATCTATGGATCCGTTTGACTACGAAATCGATTTTTTGATTTGGTTTTCTAATCGGGTTTTGTGTCTGAGATTGGATTGCTTTTTGTTTTGGCAGTTTAGACTTGTTGGTTTTTGTGAAAACTCAATAATGATATTTACTAATTTTGAAATTATTATGCGCATGAAAGTTTTGAAATTAATCCATTTAATTCATGTTTATGTATTAAAATTTGTTTTTAATTATTATTAAAAAAAATTATAATAAGTAATTGTACAGCATAAATATATTTTTGTCAAATTTTGCTAAATATAACTTTCAAACTTAAAAAGCTCGTGATGGAATTTCGTTTATTGATAATTTATTTTTAATATCTGTTTTATCCATTTATTATGTTCACTACAATTGTAGTTTTTTATATACAGCGTGAATTTTATGTATGTGCCCAACAGCTATGAAGTAAAGGATACTGTATAGAACAATACCCGCTTATCCGGTTCCTGGTACAATACCCGATTATATAGTTTACCCGCTAGAGGGCGCCTAAGTATTAAATTTCAAAGTCAAGGTGATAAATAGATGTGTGTAAGTTTAAATTGGCGATGACTTAAACATTCACAATAACCATTGTTATTCTCGACATTATTATGCATATTTTACAATTGAAAAAAGCATCCTGAGTCGAATGGTAAACGTTAAAATGCTCTAGCTTTAATAGTTTTTAAGTTATAGCAAAATTATATATGGTTTCTGTAGTTTATCAAGTGCAACTTTATTGTTTGATGTGATAGCTCAAATCTGATATTATATTCGCAATCGGCATGGTCGAATTAGTTGGATTTGATGTATATATGTCATATACAGTATTACGACTTTGAAATTCAATACTTTGGCGCCCTCTAGCAGGTAAACTATACGCCCTGCAAACTTATCTCTCATACAAATGTTGTTTATTTTAATGCCATCTATCGAATGAGTATGCTAAATAGCAACTGCACCTTGAACCAAATTTCTATGGCAACTGAAATTGTTCTATACCGTATCCTTTACTTCATAGCTGTTGGGCATATACATAAAATTCACGCTGTAAATTATGCCAAATAGATTTTGTTCTTATTCATACAGGGAGTAATTAATTACGTTTTAAAACTATCACAAAATTAGCTTGAGTAAATTATCAATATATCAATTTCTTTTCTCTTACAAATAGGCCAAAAATAGTGAAGATCATCAAAAATGACGAAATCGCCTAACTTTGCATGTTTATAACATTGGAATTAGCAATCCGATTTTAATGATTTTGGTGTTAAATTAAACTTCGATTTCTTCTTAACAAAAAGTCTTTATAAATAATTTACTATTTAATTAAACGATTGTTTGTTTAAACTATAGCAATAAACAATAGAACAAATCAAATAACTTTATATTTTCCAATTACTTTGTACTTTTGAGTAAAAATTGAATAAAATTTTCAGATGTATAAAGTACAAAATGTTAAAGTATTTTTTTATTCGTCTACTAATATGTTAAATAATTTTATATAAATTATTATAAAAATTTAAAATAAGGAATTGGAAGCAAGATATTTATGATGAAAACATCGGTGAATATCGAGCCGTCATTCGCGATATATTCGCGTCATTTCGGGAAATAAATTGATTTTACTCATCGATAGCAGTCTATCAAATTTCTCAATTTATTTCAACAAGTTATTTAATTTGAAATTTTCATTTCTGCTTATTTTTAATACTATTTGAATCAGATTCATTTATACATTAATCCACTTACGATTTATAAATTAGAATTAATTGAGAAATTATTAATTATTTATTAAAAATAATTTATTTGAATTTATTTATATTTCATTAATATAATTCAATTATTATAAATTAGTTCATTATATTTAATATAACTATAATTTAATTTAATTAATTTTTTAATTAGTAATTTATCATACAAATTATTGGTAATAGTAGTAAATATAGTTTAATTAAAATAATTTTTAGTTTGCTATTTATGAACTGAAATATATTTTTGCAAAAATTCCGAATTTTATTCAATGAAATCGATTTCTAATTATAATAATCGGAAAGTTTTGACTAAATGAGAGAATAAATTAGAAATCGATTGATACGAAAGGACTGCAAACGCACTAATGACTGCACTTTTGCCACTTCTTCTGCTTCTACTTATCCGAAGACCGACTTCGGGAGCGACTTCTCGACGAAGATCTCGGTTTGCGTTTTTGACTCTTCTTCTTCGAAGAGCTTTGGCCACGACTTCGGGACTTCTTTTGGGAACCGCCGCGAGAACCGGAAAGGGAACGGCGTGTCGAACGACTTCGCGGTTTTCGTTTCGTACTCTTCTTCTTCTTCGCGCTTTGCGACCGCTTTCGGGAAGCCTTTCGGGAACCGCTCTTCGAAGGCCGTGCGGAACGAGTTCGAGGTCGACCTTTGGAAGCACTTCGTGTGCGGAGACTCGGGTGAAGCCTCTGCGCTGGTGGCTTCTTTCCCAAGCGAGAGGCCAAACTCTCAGGCTTGGCCGGCACACCTGACCCGCCGGCACGGGGTTGGGGTTGAGGTTGCGCCTGGGGTTGGAACATTGTGTTCCACTTAACCTGAACTGGTGGGCGTTGTGCCGCCGAGTTGGTTGGTGCGAGCGACCCTGTGAGAAGCTTGGGTAGGGCCTGCCTATGCGCTCCGGTGCTGGTGCCGGGTTGATTTTGGACTGCATTTTTGGGAGGGGGTTGGGCATTACTCGGACCACTGTTTTGAACTGTCGGCGACGCCGAGTTTGTTGGCGCGGGCGGCGGCGTCGAGATTACTGGTTGTGCAGGATTCGCGCCGCCGCTGCCAGCGCCGGGCGCGGGTTCGGTTGACTCGCTGCTGGGCTTGCCGTACGACTTCACGACCGACTCCTCACTTGAGTCGGACTTCACCTCAACACTGCTCGTCGAGAGATCACTGTCGTATGTGTCCAGTAGTGGCGCTGTCTTTCCGTTCAATTCGGCCAACTCGGCCGAAGACATATTTGTCTTCTCTTTATTCTTCGGTTTGAACTCCTCTTCTAATCTGGTTTTGAGCGCATTTCTTGTGAACAATATCCGCGCT
>JAQIXC010002808.1:0-10077 GCA_034697605.1 Metabelba pulverosa
TCTAAACATTTATACTCTTCTGACTCAAGCATTCATTTGAAGCGAAAGAATAGATATAAACTTCAAAAATATTTCTGGTTGAAGTAGAAATGCAAATGTAGTGCAAAATAATTTAAACTCACGTTTGACTGATTAATCCCAAACTATTACAATGTCTATAGCGTTGACACAATTCGAGTCAAAATCCTTGCTTTTGATTACATTTGCAATAATCTGTACATAAAAATAGATTAACTAAATACTAATTATTCTGTTCTTATCGCTTAATATCTGATACGACCCCCATTGGGGTTAAGATATTAAACTAATTTTTGTGGGTTGGCGGGGGTACCGGGGCTTGCCCCGCCCCCGCCATGGGTCGGCCCGGGATTGCAGTACATCCGGGAGTGGCTCTCCATTTATAATCAAAGAATAAATGCACACAATTATCCATGTTTTTACATGTACCTTTAATGTTATGTTTTTTATAATGTATGTAATTTATGTTTTTAAAAATAATATTCAACAATATTAGCAAATTAACAATATATAAAAATTGAGCTTTAAATTAGCAATGCTTTTAATGTTTGTTTTTAGCCTAAACTCAACTTTAGCTGAGATTTAATGCAATTTTATTTAGTATTTAAATCGAAATTATAATTACATTCAATGAAAGCTAAAATCAATAGCAAAGCGAATAATAATACAATTGAATCGTTTGGTTACGCAAACAATTGACTCTTTATTTCTCGGTTTCATTAAACGATATAATTATTCAAATGCCTTCCGATTGGTTCGGATGCAAACAAAACATTTATTTCGAATCAAAATTCATTAATCCGTTTGAGTGAAGAGGAGAAGAGAAGTGCAAAAATCGGGTGATATTTGTTGCGACGAAAAGACAATTCGATTATTAGAGCGAAAGGCGGAACTGATTTCACAAAATATTCTGTTTAAAAGACGAGACAACAAAAAGTTTGTCTCTAGTTATTCCATTCGAGAAAAAAATCTTCGTAATTGATGCAAATTTTTCCTGCTCTACAATACATACAGTATACTTATATAGAGTACATACTGTGCACAATCGTATGCAAAATAAATTGTTGCAAATTTGCATTCAATAATTCGGTCGCGAAATCTAATTTGTTTTTACATTCATGTCGACAGAAAAAAAACTTTTTATTTAACTTTATTTCAAATTGAAATTAAAAACTACAGAAAAAGCGAATTTTCTGTTCGAGAGTTTATGCACTAAAAGTGATTTCTAGTGCAGAGATATTTGCAGCGAATTTGTGTTATATTCGCGAAGTATTTGCAAAATTGATTATAGTTTTCGGTTCCCTTTCATCGATTAATTTCTCTCCATTTTTCCACTTCGAGTCGAAGTCTTTTGTTTTTTATTTTATTTTAGTTTTCAATTCAGTTCTGCTTCGCTCTAATGGAAAGTCGCTTTGCATTTGAACTAAAACTCAATTAATGAGTAAAACTAAATGTATTTCTCGTTTATTCGCCGTTTTTCGGCGGCACTCGAGGGCTGAATGCCTGTAATTAAACGTAAGAGAAGTTCTGTTTTTAATTTAAATGCAATTATCAACTAATATGTCTCTAATGAGTCGACGATAAAGTCTTTTCAGTTCTCCGGCGCTAACAAAGTTACCCACTTTTGCAACATGCTCGATTTTTGCGATTAAACGTCGTAAAAACCATTTAGTCGCTAAAAGTACTTAATTTGTAAAGTTAAATTTTAATCTATAATGCAATCTACGATTTTTTATTTGGTTTTGCTTGGATTTTCATCAAGTTTAATTAATTTGTAATTTAAATTCAACATCTAAATTTTCCCTGACAAGTTGTTTTAAACTTTGTAAAATTTTCCACTTGATACTATCTTTTAAATAAGTTTAAATTGTTTTAATCTTTAATGTGTTTTTAAATCTATTAAATTAGATGCTACAGTATTTAACAAATAGTATACAATTTATAAATATGTTTTTGGAGCAAAATATAATGTATCATTTGCTTTAGTTACTTTTTGTTATGTCTCATAAATAGAGAAGAGTCTCGTCTATTGGCGTAATTGAAACAATTTTCACGTCACCGACCATTACATAACTTAATTAAATTCGAATTAAGAAAACTTTGTTTCCGAACAATTCACTCAACGCTTAAATCAGATAAAACTTTTATTTCAATTAATTTATGTTTAGTTTTTTCTGAGACTAAACTTTTGCCTCTATTTTCGGAATAAGCACTTAAATCCGATCAAAAGAGAGTGTTTTAGAATATTTAGGTTACAAAGCAATATTTTAAATAGCTGATATTACAGTAGCTTACTAAAATATAAGGATATTATATAAAAATTATGTAAAAATTTGTTCCTTAAGCGCATAAATACAAAGTTTCAATTTGATGCTATTTTTGTAAATTGATGCTTATGTATCAAGAGCTAAACTACTCTTCACATTTCACCATTCACATTTTTTCCTCTCAAGTGTTTAGTTTAGTTTATGTTTGCGAACAAAAAGTCTTGAAATCTTTAACGACTTTTTGTGTCAGACACTGAAAATACGTCTCAGATTCTGTTGTTTTTATCCGAAACTACTTTATAGATAATATAAATTATTTTTAACGTCGATTTCTATTTAGATGCGAACGCAATCGGTTCGACTCTTACATATATCCAATCGATTCGACGCTTTTATCTCTTCCTAATAAATAAAATGTCTTTTCGTTTCTTCTTATTCTTCTTCTTCAGCCCCTCTTCTGCCGAAACTTTTTTGCACTTTTTCTCCAAAGTCTCGACAATATTATAAATAAAAGGTTTATCTAAACAGTTATCGGTATTACAATTGATTCATATCTTTATTAAGTGATTCCGAAGATTACGCTTCTCTTTGTCTGCGAAAATAGACAGTATATAAGAGTAGATAAAAGTCATATATTTTCGCTCTGATTCTGATTTACTGTCTCTCGAATGAGTTGTATTGATGGCATTGACGGCCTTTTAGTGCGCTATCAATAAACATAAATGTTATTAATTCCAATTCATATCAATTAGCGAAACTTGGTTATTTTATCAATTAACTCAATTTATCATGACTTGTTATTTAAAAATAATTTAATGACTAAATTTTACTTTTGAAAATTAGAATTTAATACAAATATTTAGTGAAAAAGTAGCTTTTACCAAACTCGTTTTTAAGAGTAACTCTCCAAAAATGTACTTTTAAAAAATTGTTTTCTTATCATTTCAATCAAATTGTAATTTCGCGAAAATTTTTTCTCTACTTTACTCAAACACTTAACAATTTAAGTCAAAGCCAACACCGCTTTTATCGCCCAATTTCTGACTTATGAGAGATTAATGAAAGTCTTTTAGACACCGAATAAACGATTAGAACCGGAAAAACGAGGCAATTGTGAGATGCGCTCGAATTTTGAAAAATATTTGCGCCGATAATCCAATTTAATTAGACTAAAGAATTTGCGTTCACTTCTCCTTTTCACAGATAAAGAGGACGATTCGAAACGTTATGTCAGCGCCGATAAGACTAATGCGATTAAGAACTCGTCATCAAAATATCATTTGCCTTCAGTCGATAATATTTATAAGAATGTAAGCAATTTCGACACTCATCCCAACCCTACCTAACCGCTCCACTACTCTAATCAAAATATTTTCTCTATTAATCATAAATTTCATTCTAAAGTTTAGTTCAGTTTGATATACAATAGTTTAGTTCCATTATCGCATGTATTTGGAAAAAAGTTTGCATTGCAAATTCTTTTGTTTGCATAAATCATAGCATGTACTGCATGACATTTACTGGTGTAGAGTAAGTGGTATTTGTATGTATTGATTTATTTAATCATGTTAACTTCGGTCGGGCAGCACAAGTACCGCGTGATCTCGTCGGAGAACAGCGGCAACTATAGCCGCGCGATATTCCATATCAGCGACATTCAGGACAATCCGTCGGCCGCCGGCAGACCGACGTTTGAGATCGAGATTCTCGAAGAGGACGACCGGAATCTGCCTAAAAGGCTGCTTCAGGTATGTCATCAAAATACATACATCACAAAAATAACAAAAATGGTGTATAAAAACTTTTTTGATACTACCGACAGCGGCACTAGAATTGCATTTCTTTGAAAACTTGTATTTCTATTATTTTCTGAGCGCTTCGATTGTTTGCGTTTTGAAAACGCGCCGAACCGTCAGTCTATGTAAACAACGGAATATTCTCGAAACGAAATTCTTGTTTGCATTTCACAAATGTTTTTCGAACACAATTCGCGATAAAATTTTTATTTCTCGAAATATTATATTTTTAATAGCGATAAGAATAACAGGAAATACAGACTTTTCGCTCTCATCTCGAAAGCGTCGTCTCAACTAATATCTTGTTATTTCGAAAATTAATCCATAATTTTTAATGCATGCGTATAGTATTGAGTCTTTTATTCGAAAATCATAATTTATCATGATAAAAACAGAAGAGAAATAGGTTTTGGGGAGAAATTGAGAAATTTTTAATTAAAGGAAAAGACAACAAAACGAGATGTGAAACGAAAAGTGCGGTTCGAATGCCATTCGAACGACAATTGCCTTATCGTATCATTCGGTTATAGCGCCTAATGTTCGCTCCGTTTTGCGTCTCATTTATTAAAATATATTTTAAATGATTAGTAAAAAAGATAATTTAAATGCGAGACATGACATGTCGGGCCAACGATATTGTCTAAAACTATTCTCCTATTTGTGTCACTCCTTTGCCGTCAAATTGATATCGAGTTGAATGCGATTACAAATATAGAGTTTTGCCGACAATTTATGCTTTCATTGCAACAAAAGGCGAATATTTTTAGCATAAATGACACTCTTTTTTGCCTTATCTTTGAAATTATTTCAAATTCGTATAAAATTGCGCAAAATTCCAGAAAGAATCTAGCATTGCAAATTTGTTTTAGCTTTCTAAATTAGTTCTGAAAAAATACTAATGAGATTATTGATAACATTCAACATTTATTATATATTTTAGCAAAAAATTAAACAAGCTTAAACATATGCTATAATAATAATAATAAACAAATTATTAGTTTTTTAATTAAATCATTCTATAAATAGTTAATTATAATATTATTAAATAATTTTTAGTTAAATTTAATAGATTTCCTATTAACTTATTCTTTATTAATTAATTAGTTAAGCTAATTAATGAAATTACATTGTTCCCTGGTAGTTCATTAATCAAGTTTTAGCGTTCGTGTGCATAGACACAAAAAATGAGCAAGAACAATAGCAAGAGAGAGATAGTGTTGAAAATTGGGAAAACTATTCTCGAATATCATTGTAACTGTTATTAGAAGAGCGCATATAATGGGAAAACCGAAACGAAATGTGTGTTTAGTTTTGTGTTTCTGTGAAATACAAAATGTGTTGCTTTAGGCAAATATGTCACGCAATGTGTGATCGATTCAAATTGACAATCCCTTACATCCCTCGCATCCATACCATCCGTACCACTCGTTCGCACTCTTCCATCAATGTATGGCCGGCTCTCCAACGGCTCACAGATATCTATTCAAAAATGTATTAATTCGACGCAAACTTCTGCGGATTTAGACTTCTCTAAGCGTTTACTATAGCGACTGCACTACTCATTGCACATATTGTGCAATCAGTTTGCAAATGTTATTCCACTCTTCTTATCCGCCGAATTTCACCTTCCACATTCCGGATAAAGAATAGATTGTTAAAATATGTAAATATATTCTTAACTATTAAACATTGTGTTTAAAGTTAGCAAATATAATTTTATAATTTTAAGAGTGTATTTTCAAATTTTTATTTTTGTGCATAGAATAATTAACTAGGGAGAGTTTAAATGTTAGTAGCTAGCTAAAATTTTAGCATAATATTTTTAAAAGAAAAAGCAAAATTTTAATATTTACAAAAGTAATTTTCTCTAAATTTTGTAAGATTATTTTAGTAAGTATATTACTATACGCAAAAATTAACTAAATTGTACAAAAAGTAAAGTTATAATTATTTACAATAAACTTAACATACTGTATATAGTTAATTGCTAAATTAATTCTATTGCCAAGTAATCTCATCGTCTTCTAACTCCTTTGAACTCGTCTTCATTGCAATACTCTTTCTAAACCTTAATTAATGCATTTGCTTTTCTTTAATAAATTTAATCAGCTTAAATTTACTGCATTAACAGCACCAAAAAGCTTTGTACGAAATTCTGCACAATATTGGAAGAAAAATAATAATTTTCTAAATTATTTTAATTTTGAGCGCACTATATAATTTCAATATAAACTGTATTAATGGTTATATAATGCGAACATACAATTACGTAAAGAGCGTCTAAATTAAACCAGTGTAATTTTTCTAAATCAAGCATTTTAAATCTAAAGAATTTATATAATGTAAAAGTTTATCCATTTTGCTGTAAATACAATAGAACAAATTTTAATCATTTCTTAATACTTAAATAAACCCTCTTATGGTTAGGCATTTAGACATAAGTTTATATTTTCATGGATAAGAAACAAATTATGTATTTCTTATGCTTGCTAAATTACGATAAGTAAAATTTTACCTTACCTTATATTTTTATTGCTTAATTAAAGAATATTTAATATAAAACTCAGAAATAAACTACAAATAAATATGCAGTAAATAAAAATACAAACCAAACTGTGCCGTACAGCATAATGACTTTTAGCCAGGATAAATGTTCATGTTTATTGATTTGTTCATCAAATGTGAGAAATAATGAGTCGAAGACGGGTTGAGAGCACACCGTTTGGCTCGACGTCTGAGAAGTATACCCGAGAGACGCGAACTATTATCTTGTTTTCAAACAAATTATTGTTTTTCATTAGTCTTTTGCAAAAATGAGAAAATCAATGCATTTTTAATTTCTCGAATGACTGCTAATGACTAACATTATGTGTAATTGCAATAAACGATTAGATATTGTAATTCTGATAAACATCTATTAATTGAACGAATGCTTCGAAATTAAGTTTTAACACTATTTGGCCGAAACAGGCAAACAATCTCTATATTTAAACTTTAAATCTAAAAATCAATAATTTTTTTTCTCTAAAATATTGAATACAATTACTTTATTTTTTTAGTAAAACTATTCGTTTACTTAAAAATAGATTTTTGAAATGCATTAAACATTTTTTTTGTAATATTAGAACTTTCGGATATAATTTAGAAAAATTTAAGCAAAATATTAAAATATATGAATACGTTTCGACATAAAATCGGAATAAAAAAAACTGAAAAAACTTTTGGAAAACAGACATAAAATAAAATAAATGAAATGAAAGTAAATTGAAATTTATTCTCAGTTTTAAAGCCCATGTATTCATCAGATGATAGGCGGAAGGGCTCATAAATAACAGGCGTTTTTCGGTCGAATAAATAAGAATTGAGCGAAACATTCGACGGCATTGATAGCAATGGATGTGCTCTTCATTTCAGGTGACAGTCAGTGATGAGAAGCACGAGAGCCAAAGCCAAAGCATTTACTACACACTCACCGGTCACGGCGTCGACCTCAAGAAGCCGTCCCGAAGTAAGTTCGCCATCAACTCGACGTCGGGTGAGATCTATGCGCTGCGAGCGCTCGACCGGGACCTGCCGTCGGGTCGGCCGCAGTGGAAGCTCGCCGTCTTCGCCGAAGACGAGCGCACCCGCGGTCTCGTCGGCTATGCGGATGTGATCGTCAACCTGAAGGACATCAATGACAACGCGCCGTACTTTGCGTTCGCGCACTACAGCGCCAATGTGTCCGAAAACGGTACGGCCGGCCAGTATGTGACGACTGTGACCGCCATCGACGTCGACGACCCGAACGAGGGCTCGAATGCGTTGATCACATATACGATCGAAGATAATCGGGTCAACGACTCGGGAGACCTTATATTCGCGATCGACGCGCACTCCGGCGACATTCGGACCGCCGTTTGCTGTCTCGACAGAGAAGCGCATTCCGAGTACACTATCAAAGTGGTCGCCACCGACGGCGACGGACTCAAGGTTTGAGTGATTCCCGATTCTCTAGTTCTCTATCTTTGTATCGATTTTTTATTCCTTTTTCTATACAATTATTGACTTTGCCGTTGGAAGTACTCACAGTATATGTGACAACAAATTTGTCGAACATTTGCGCTATAATTACATCTTATAATTGCAGCTTTTGATCCATTCGATTGATGGCAGTGGGGGAGGGCTTCGGGGGCTAGAAGTCAACGCTTTTTATCTGTCACTTAGAAATTGTCAATTTTAAACAATTGCTCGAAAAAGAGATAATAATTTATAGCCTGTTGTCTTATAAAGTAGTTAAAGTAGTTAGATCGATATTTGGCACACTTTACCTTTCACCTTTTAAGCAATAATCACATAATATGTGAATTAATTATAAACGCGATTTTGATTAGACTTTCAATTATTTATGCCTTAATATTCTCGTCTACAGTAAGCGCATAGAAATAACTCAACAAAAGATCTATTCCTTTAATAATGAATATTTGAGACGATTTTTTGTGTTAATAATTCCGTATATTTCCGCACAAATACAGCGAAGATATTATGAAATATAATTAAATTAATAAATAATTAACTAAATGAGACAATAGACTAAGTTAGCACTTATGTAGATGGAATGGTGTTAAGAATTAGATTGTATATATTTGTATGCAAAGTCGATGAATTTTGTTTTATATAGAACAAAATAACAAATAATCCAATATTTATTTTTAAAAATTATATTAAAATTAGAATTAAATATAGCATTAATAAATAAATTTTAAATTAATTTATGATCAAAATTATTATTATTAAATTTACTTACTAAAAAAATTAATGTATAAAAGTATTAATTAATTAATTATACAATACAAAATCTTAGTAATAATTTTATTACAATTAAATTAATTTACTCATGAGTCATTATTAATGTATTTAGTAGTAAAATAAAAATACAACTGAATACATATATAAGAAATGTATTTCCAAAATAAAAATAGGCATTAATTGGCGAATCAGTTAACTTGCTTTAAATGTCATGTCTATTATCAATGTTTTTATATCGAATTAACACAATTGGGTGAAAGGAATAAATAATTACATAGTATTTGTTTGTCGGCTGTAGGCGATCGCAAGTGTGACGATAACAGTGACGGATGTGAATGATATGCCGCCGAAGTTCAGTAAAAAGGAATGGTTTGTCGAGATCGACGAAATGGATCTGAAGAACACGAGTGAGGAGTCGCTGATACCGCAGATGCCTATACTCATAGTGACCGTAACGGACGCCGATCTGTTCGAGTCGAACAACTTTGTGTTCAAAATCAGTGAAAACAACAGAATTAGTGAACACTTCTCACTCACCGCCAACTCGGATGCGAGCGCTTCACTCAAAATCATTAAACCATTAGATTATGAGGACATCAGTCATCGGAATATCAATTTGTCGATAGGTGTGAGTGATAATGGATCTAATTTTAGTGACACATATCATACGGATTACTGTGTAATACACGTGCGCTTACGTGATATCAACGACAATTGGCCGCAATTCGTCAAACCCAACATCGAGGTGTCGGTGCCCGAGGACCTGAAGGTCGGCTCAATTGTCACCAAATTTCATGCGACCGACGCGGATGAGAGCGGCCTCTCGTCCGTCGGCTATCGGATATTACGCGAAAGCGATCGACGGAAACAGTTTTCCATCGATTCGAATGGAATCGTTCGCTTAGAGCGACCGCTCGATCGCGAGAAACAGTCCTCACATAAGCTCATGATTGAGGCCACAGACGACGGAACGCCTCCGAAGACATCGGTCGCCACTTTGAGTCTCACTGTTGATGACGTCAACGATAATGCGCCCAAACTTACGAACGACTACTTGAGTGCTGTTTCGGAGAACTCTTCGCCTCAAAAAATCGGCGAAATCTTTGCCACTGATCCGGACGACCGGAACAGAGGCAATGGTCCGCCGTTTACATTCAAATTGGATCCGAAGGCCTCGGATGTGATTCGCGACAGTTTTAAAGTACAGT
>JAQIXC010002809.1:0-10074 GCA_034697605.1 Metabelba pulverosa
TAATTTATATAATAGTAATAGTAATCAGTTATTAGTGAATCAAAAGAACATATAAACTATCGAATCAGCACTCAATCGGATCACAAGGGGTGAGGGGAACGGGAGGTGCGGCGTCCTCCT
This sequence comes from Metabelba pulverosa, assembly GCA_034697605.1. Classification (NCBI taxonomy): domain Eukaryota; kingdom Metazoa; phylum Arthropoda; class Arachnida; order Sarcoptiformes; family Damaeidae; genus Metabelba; species Metabelba pulverosa. Next base: position 121 of record JAQIXC010002809.1, read on the forward strand.
CGTCCTCGCTCTCCGAGACCGGCCTTTCGAATCCATTATAGAATTCATACAACTCTTCGTCGTCTTCTTGTGGTTCAAAACGCTGTCGAATGTCGTAATTGATTCCGAGATCTTTGAACAGAATCTGTTTGGCCTCGACTTCGGGCTTTACATCTACTTCCTGTGCGTCGGCTTCGGCCTCGTTCTCCAGTCTCTCTAAGCGCCAAATCTCCAAATTATTGAAATACGTGAAGATCTGAGCCTTTCGGTCGTGGGTTGGCTCGAAATGCCATTGAATGTGGTTTCGAAGGTCCGACGGTTGAAGACACTTGAAGTCACAGTACGGGCACTGTTTGCCGGCGCGAACGTTACGGATCTGTTGGTCGTGTTGTTTCAGATGACTTTCAACCGCTTCTCTTCGACTGTCGACATACGGACAGCGGTCGCAACAGAACAACACCTTCTCCTCCGGTTCCGCTTTATTCGAGTCGATGCGTTTGTTCGCTGCCGTCACCGCCGCTGCACTCGTTTGCGCTTTTGTCGGCCCATCACTGTTCGAGAGCCGAGTCTCGGAGATCTCCTTTACTTCAGTCGACTCCAACTGATTGTCTTGAGTCTCAGGCAATAGTGTCTTAAAATTCGGATTCATCTGATGACAGGCCCGGTGTTTGACAAGAGTGGCCGCGTAGTGGACACTGTAATCGCATTCATCTGTTCGAACAGTAAACATATAAACATGTTTAAAATTTGTAATATTCAAGATAATAAGTCAAAGCACATGGACAGAGCCTGGACTACTGTAGGCATAGCCGGCATTACTCACCGCACTTCCACTTCGCATTGAGGCCATGAAGAGTCACGTGTTTCTCGAGTCGCGACTTCTTGGAGAAGGCGGCCGGACATCGATTGCACTTATGATTGTACACTGAATTAGACGCCGAAGTGTACGACTGGTAATTGTGTAACTGCTGGTGCACTAGCAGATTGTTGGCTGAGCCCGAGCTATAGCTGCAAAGCCGGCATTTATGCGGTGCTTCGTTGGTATGCATTGACACGTGAAATGTCAAAGTATTGACTTTCATGAAGACAGCCGGACAGTGAGCGCACCGATAGATAAACCGGTGTTTGGCTCCGGTTCTGATTTTATCCAAATAAGCATTCGATTCAGACATTTCCAACAAAACCATTTGATCCCTCGGTGTCTGAGTCTCGTTCGAAAATAGTGCCGCCCTTTTCGGCAGTTTTCCGCCATTCACTTCCTTAGCAATGGCCGCCCAGGGAGGCAAAGCTTCAGACCTGAAGGTCTGAGTCGGTGGACCAGACTTCTTGAGCAAAGAAGTTGCCGATTGGGTTTGGAATGCAAGCGAATTATCACTCTTGTCGTCATTCTGGCCCTCTTTCACCGGAGACTTCAAATTGCGTTTCATGTGATCGACGGCGTCTCCGATCAGGAGTTTCGTTCCGTCCGGATAGCAATTGGCTCTCTTCTGGATATACTCAGCCGTATGCACATACAGGTGCTTACAAAGTTGGGGCTTATTCTTGGCTTTGTATGAACAATAAGGACAGGAATGGATGAGTGCTTGTCCCCCGCCGTGAAAATTCGAGTGAATCTTGAGATCTCCGGGACTCTTGAAGGCCGCCGGACAGTCTGGATACCGGTGCAGAACAAGCGAATAGTTAGTCTATTGTCTTCATTGGAATAATTCAATTGTATAACTCAAACCATAGTCAGTACATACCGGGGCAGACATATGAAAACATTCGTCTGTTTCCGTGTCTAATGTTATTGACATCAATGACGGAAACGGATGGGTTGGTCGCGAAGTTCGACTCATTCGCCGGAACGTTAACCTCTGGAGCGGGCGTTGCGTCGATAGTCTGGACCTTATGTTGGTTGAGATGAGCCAAGAACTGAGTCGAGTCTTTGGAGGAAAAGGAGCAGTGGTTGCACTGAAAGTTCTCATTCGTGTTCTGAGTGTGCAGTCGCTCGTGAACGTAGATATAGGTTCTCCGCTTCGAAGTGGTCGAACAGAACCGGCACTGAAAGAGCTTTCGTTTATTGTTGCCGATCTGAACCCATGTGAAGGGAATGTCCGACTCGTCCCTGTCGTCCGCCTCTTCGACCAACGACTCCTCCTCTTGACTCAACTCATTATAGTTGACGGGCTCTTCGAATTGACCCGAACTCTGGTAATGGACTTTCATGTGTTGGTTGAGTAGATGGAGGTATGACACGGAATACGAGCAGAAAGTGCACGAATAGGTCGAACTTCGGTTGGGGCGGTGGAACTGTTTGTGGTATAAGAGCTGGGTTTTGGTGCCAGCAATGAACGGGCATTTGTCGCACTTGTTCTTGCTAACACTGGCCGACTGGCGCGCCTGGAGATTCGGGTTGAGTTGATTGGCGAAGTGAGAGCCGCCGGTGTCGTCGCCCTCATAGATCACTAATTCATTTTCGCTGTCGTTCTCGTCATTCATCTCGTCTTCCATTTCGTTCGCATTAAACGCCGCTTCCATTGCCAGACCGTTGGCCGTTCGGCCATTGGCTTCATTAGCACCGGCATTGGGTTCGGTATCGTTTGCGTGCAGAAGCATGTGTTTCACTAATGATTTCTTCGCATTGACCCTAAAAATAGTCATCGAAATTGTAAATACCGGTGTTATCATGCTAAATTTGTAATGAATTCTAACTCACCAATAGTCACAATGCGGGCACTTGAAGGGTCCAGAGCCGGGCTGATGGCGCTTCACGTGGAAATCCATGTGGAAAGCCTTCTCTGCCCGGAATGGACACAAATCACAGACAAAACTTCCTTTAAAACCACTGATGCGTACGCTTTGGTGCGACTCTTGAAAAGCCTGAACGGCTCGCGGCAGGTGTGAGGCCGAGACAGCATTGGTAAGCATTTTCGGCGCAATGTTGTCGTCTATGATCTTACAAATCGATTTATTCACTGTACACCTGAACCGCTGTTCCACGTCTTCGGAGTTGCTCTGATGGCGAGCAACGCAATGCCGAACCACGACTTCCCTCCAGTTCGAGTCGAAGCCGCACTTTCGGCACCGATAGGGTTTCATACCGGCGTGACTACTCAGGTGACTGACCATAACTTTGCTCTCCTTGTGCTTAAAGTTGCAATACGTGCAGCTCAAGAGTTTCGATTCGTCCTGAGATGAGCCACTGTTCGAATTGTACGGAACGTTCGGCTGAAACGACGCGTTAAAGCCCTGATTGTACTCGACGTTCGCACCGCCAGCGCCGCCGCCCTCTTCCTCCTCGCCCTGCACTTCGAAGCAGATATCGGGAGTAATAACAATACTCTCGGGATCGGCGCAGTTGTAACTGTTCTCGTCTTCATTTTCGGGTTCGTTTATCGCATTCATATCGTTGTCCTCGTATTCAATGCCGTCGGGCGTCTCGAGACGCGCTCTCTTCGCTCGGAAATCAATCTTCGGATTAGTAGCCGTGTTGTTGGCGATGGCGTCCTTCTGGTTGACCCAAACCACGTACTTATTATACTTAGAGTAGTCCCGTTTGCCCGACTCGTGCACAAGCATTGCCTTCGCGTTCACGTGCTTTGGATCTCTTTGAGACTTCATCTTAATATGTTTGGTCACATCCCACTCCCAGTTCGACCGGTGCCCACACACACTGCACTGGAAGGGCTTCGTATTCAGGTGTTGGACTGTTTCCGAAACAACACATGTATTAGAATTTGAGTTAAAATGCAAATATTGGAGTCAATACCGAAATGGACGTGAAAGCGACTGGCGGTCGAACAGGTGAACTCGCAGTACGAGCACTTGTACATCTTCACTTTTCCTGATTTGGTCACCTCGTTCGGCGACTCGGCACTACCAGAGCCTTCGTTAGCAATAACCAGTTCTCGATCATCAAAGTCTATCTGCAGTTCATTCTCGTTGTCTTCGGGATCGACACCACCAGCTGGTTGTTCAGTGTCTTCATTGTCGTCGGACAGGTCGTCGAATACAAGTGGTCTCTCTTCGTAGTCGTCGGGCAATGGCTTGTCATCCATCTTAATGTCGTCCATATTCTCGTCGTATTCGTCATAATCTACTTCTCCCGATAGGATCGACGCGTCGTTGTCGTAGTCGGCGCCACCGCTTCCCATCTCCTGAGCAATCGACTGCGGCGTCCAATCCATTGAGTTATCCGCCGGCAATGATGAGTCCGACTGCGCCTGAATCTGCTGTTCCATTAGATTCAAGTCAGGCATCGGTAGCCGACTGTGATATTTCTGAATGTGTCGGTTCAGGTCTCCCTTCCACTTGCTCTTGAAGGAGCAGTATATGCACCCAAACGGCCTCTCTTTGGTGTGAACCTAAAGTTTCAATTTGAACCCAAATTAGAATTTGACTCAAGACTAACCAATAGCACTCATACGGACCCGCATATGCTTTTCCAATTCGGATATCCAACGCGTCTTATAGCCGCAAACCTGGCATTGCGTCGAACTCTTATCACTCGACTCTTGTCTCTTCGCCAATGAGCTGTTCGGCGCCTTTATTGCCAGCTTTTCGGCCAAAGCTTCGGGAATGTGTTCGACGGCCGAGAGTGGAGTCGAAGTGTTAGGAATGGGTTTATTTCGCTTACGCTTTGGATTCAACTGTTCAAGAATAGTAACGATATTGTTGGCCTGACTGTCCTCCTGGTGCATATGGGTCAGGTGTCTCTGAAGCCAAACGAGATTTTCGAATTTGATTTCACACAACGGGCACTGAAAGCGCTTCTCCGGATGGTATGCCGTCTCGTGTTTCTGGAGTTTGGCGAAAGTGTCCGTTTGGAACGAACAGTATTTGCATTTCTTCAGAACACCCGGTTTCGCCACTATCTTGCCGTCCATTTGGCGCACAAAAGTGGTCGGCGCGCGACTCATGTTCACTGCCGGTGCAGATCTTGAAGGCCCCTCTTGAAGGCTCTGAGTGAATAAATGCGCTAATGATTCGCCATTTCCTTCCATGTCGTCCTCGTCGTCGTCATTGATATTGATTTCTTGAACTCCGGTGTCTTCGGGTTCGGCTGAATCGGGTGGTTGGCTCTGATCGAGCGACGGCTGCGATTGTTGGCCATCGCCGGTGCGGTCGCGATGGTGTTGAGTCATGTGCACTGTTAGGGCTATAGAAGTAGAAAAGACGAGCAATTAGTGGTCGCGGAAAGTAATTGAGCTGTGGATGGAATGATAATGAATGGGTAGCCGAGCACTCATACCCTGTTTCTTATCGCACGCAAAAGTACATTTCGAGCATTTGAAGAGACCATTCGAGTAATGGCTTCTCAAATGTCGGTCAACATTCCACGAATAGGGACTCTCAAAGTCACACATTTCGCACTTTATTTTGGGCGCCGAATGATATTTCATGTGCTTTTTGAACAGATACTGAACATTAGTCATATACCCACATGTTTGGCATTTGTGGTATTTCTTCGCGAAAATCGATTTATCCGAAAGTCGTTTCTGATTCGCAGAGATCTGCCTCTGAAGAGCCATTTTGCGCTTCTGGTCTATTAGCGCCTTCTGGTTCAACACCAGCTTCGGCTTCGGAGGCGGCGGTGCGGGCGTCGGCTGCGGAGTCACCTCAGCTGTCGCCACCATTGCGGGTGAGGTCAGAGTCGGCAGTTTTATACGAATTTTGGGAGCAGTCGGCTGCTGAGGAGGCGGTGGTCGTGAACTCTCGGCTGTCGACAGCTCTGGCGGTTCGAGTTGAGGCGGCTTTTGGGGAATGGCTTTCGATTTGTTTGATTTGCCCGACGTCTGCGACACTTCCGGCGGAGGAGTCATCGAAGTCTCCAACTTATGCACTAAAAGCAAATGTCTCTGAAGTTTCTGGACGTACTGACAGGCATACACACAGTACGGACACTCGACGATCTTGAGTCGCTGCCCGTGCGCATCGCGCCGGTGGTACAGGAATTCGCGCGGATTTATCGTTCGAAAGCCGCAGTCATTGCACGTGTATTGGCGGCGAATACGAGTCGCCGGAAGGTCGTCATTACTGCCGGTGCTCGCCGGAATCGGCATTTTCTTGTGCGATCCTCTGGGAGTACTGGCGCGTGAAGACACAAAATCACTAATTGAGTTCTCGTGTGAAGCGGGAGATAACTGTCCCGAAGAGGAATACCAATTGGAAGCGCCTTCGGTCTGTTCCCTCGCGTTCTGCTGAAGTGACGCCAAATTCAAAGAGAAGAGGTTCGGCGGGTCGTCCATAAACCCCTCTTTCCAGAAGTTCTTGTCGTCGTCTTCGTCCTCATCTTCCTCTCCCTCTGCGGGTCTCTTATAGGCATTCACTGAGTCTTCGAATTGATTATCGAATTGCTGTTGACTTTCGTTCAGTTCATAGCTTTGTTCGTATTTCGAGGCATACGCGGCACCCGATCCGGGACTCTCTTCGCCGCCGGCGGACACCAGTTCTTTGGCGAACTTAACCTGCGCGGTCTTCAGAATATCTCTGTGCACTTCCAGCTGATGGCGGATCAAAGTCTCGTTGTCTTCGGAAAGGAAACCACAGAACTTACAGCTCTTATTGCCTACAAAACAAAGTTAACCATAAATTAGAAAAACATTTGCATTCGAGTCATTCGAGTCGTCGTTTGCGTCACCTTTCGAGCCGCAGATACCGTGAACTTCGCGGCGATGTCTCAGAAGATTGGTCTGATATGCCTGTTGTGAGTGGAGAGGAAACATAGCATTAGTTGCAATCGAGTCAAACGGTTGAGAGAATTGGTTTGCGTTGAGACGAACCGTAACGAACGGACAGAGAACACACTTTAAGGCGTTCTCCACATGAGTGACGGCCTTATGTCGGGATAATTGTCGCGCACTTTGGGCTTCGAAAGAGCATTCATTACAAGGATATGACATCTTTACGGGCGGTATTCGAGCCATTAGGACAGCTATGGTAGCTATTGGTCTAATTCATGCTAAACATTGACCACAATATCAATCAGTATTTTCGAATCGAAATACAAAATCGAATATTCATTACCGAAATCAACATTTGTTTTAATTAACGAATTCGACAATAATCTGAAACAAAATGAAAACAAATATAAATAACCAATAAATCGGAAATAAATGCAAAGAAAGGATAGATTGTCGAGGAATGCGAACCAAACATCGATTAGAGCCATAACAGGCATAACAGCGATCGCGAGATCTCGTGCTCTAAACGTACGGTTCGAATGGTAGGAATGGTAGGAATGGGTCGAACGGTTGGATAATTTGATGCAATAGTTGCGAGAAATGCAAAAACTCGTGCATTAGTTGAATGAGAAGTCAATTAAAAGAAATGATAGCTTTTGAGGCAATTATGGTATTAAGAGATAATGGATTAGAGAAAGCGATACAAGAGTTGCGATACGAGGGATACGAGTATAGGTCGCGATGGTTGACAACGCAGAGTGGAGTGAACACCCATTGCTGCCATTCCTACCGTTGCTGCCACTGCTTCAAGCGCTTGCATTCATTGACAGCAACGCAGTCGTAGGCATTCGGCCAAACGATGGCAGACTAGCAAAGACTAGCAATGGGTTCACGTCTGGCATTCCAGTTATCTGTGAGCGCGAGCAGTGCTGTTACTGAGCGCTCAGCACTGGCATGACTGCAGCAACAGTACAGATAATAACAGGCAAGACATGCCATACATAGCACTGCTGTCGAGTGACTCGACTGCGAAGAGACACAAATCAAGGACATCATCGATACGAACAGCAAATGGCGGACCAGTCGGCAGAACTGGTCGTCAGCTCTGCCTCAGCACTAGATCCCTGCAAACCAAGCCTTCCCTCTCTGCCACTCACTACCACTCACTGCACACCACCACTACTACCACTGCGTGTGGGTTCGCCTCAGAGTACAGAATCGCTGGAATGCAGTCCGAAGACAGACATTCGCGTCGAGTCTGGTTTGGCTCAAGAATAGCAAATCTGAAGTACGAACCGCTTCGCGGAGTCGTGCGACACAAGACTCGCGACGGAGTCAGGCGTTCGACGCGTTTGACGCCATTTTACCGAATGCTCGGAATCGAGTCTACACTCGAGTCGAGTCTTTCGCTCCGAATCTACTCGAGTCTAGAGTTGAGTGGCTTTTGACGCCTCGACGCCAGCGCTCACTCACCAACACAACAGTCTTAGACGCGATCCCAACCCCAAGACTCGAGGCGGCGGCACAACCGGACGCACACCGCCTGTCCCTCTCGTTGCGTCAGATCCGACAACTATTCGTTGCCATTCCCTGCCGTTCCCTATCATTGCCTACCATTCCTTCACTCCCAGTGCTAATGATATCGAAATTCAATTCGATTTCTATCTCTTCTCGAAAGGCATTTCATATCAATTTCGTCACACATTTTGATATCAATTTAATTATTTAATTAATTTGTTTTAAACCTAAAAAATATGTTTCCATTCAATACAACATTTGATATAATCTAAAGTTTTTAGAAAAAAAAACATTTGTTTTCTCAATAATATTGATTCGGATATTAAATACATTCAAAGAATTTAAACATAAATTTGGTTTAAATATCGAATTCAAGTCAATTCGGGTTAAGGTTTGCGGCAAACAATCAAAACATTGGTTCAGACTTTGGTTAGTCTTCGGTTCGGTTTGCAATCGAATCGATAGGAAACTCATTGACCGATAGTTGGGATTGGGGTTAGAGTTAACGTAAGTCTCATTTGAAGACCGAATCGAAACAATCGAATCAATGAGAGGTCGAGAGAGTGGTTAGGAGAGGGCATGAGAGGGCATGAGAGGGAGAAAGCGATTGATTACCTGATCGGTCGGTGTTGCGGCGGTGTATCGGCGCGGAAGGGCTCGATTCGGCGATGAGTCGGTTGTCGATCGGGAGCACAAAGTGTGCAAATGGCGAACAATGTCTCTGAAGTGGAACGTGAGAGAGGACTGAGTGGAGAGCGAGCGCTGGTCTCCGTCTGTGTGTCTGAGCGCAGTGTCTGAACGCCTGACTCAGTGTAGGTCTGACGCGGAGTGAGTCTCCGTTGCAGTTGCGGTGACTTGTGCTGAGCGTTGGAGAGCAGAGAAGCACTGAAGCGCTGGTAGTCTGAGAGCGGAATGGTATGGCATATATGGCGAGTATGGCGTGTGTGGAGCTGTGCCACTGCCACTGCGAGTGCAAGAGTGCCTTCGCTCAGATCAGAGAGCGAACAGCACTGCCATAGCAGTGATTGCGACGAACGATACGATGCGAGCGAGCGATAGCACTACACCATAAGCCATAGGCACACCATTGCCATAGCCTTACGCTTAGCCATAGCCATAGTCAGAGTCGCAGCACAGGCTGTGTCGCTGTATCGCTGTATCAGACCGTCTCTGCTATAGACACTGTACACAACGTCTGTAACTAAAGACCTTTAGCTCGCAGTGAGGAAGGAGGAGGTCCTAAGACACACCAGTGCTGCCAACGCTGCCAATCGAGTGCCACTCGACGCTCAGTCGATATGAGGATATCTGACGCGAACCGAACCAGTCTTTCTATTATCACCCAAGGAGTGCATCAGTGCACCAATGCATCGATTGCGCCAACTGTTCGACTATGACTAGGACTAGGCCTACGAGTGTGCCGTTGTGTGCCGTTTGCAGCGATTGCCAACTCATGACGACTGCGACTCTCAGACGATTGCAAAACCACTACAACTGCACAGAAGGTATGGATGCGATCGAGATTGCAGTGGAATGGCATAGAATGGCATAGAGTGGGAATGGCGCGGATAGAGTGGAATGGGATGCGAATGCCTCGAATGAGGTCGACAACTGACATTCAGCACCAGAATGGCACCAATGCTGCCACTGCTGCAAACAGAGCAACTCATGCACCTACTCTACCACTTGGCATACCTTAGTCCTCACTCATACCTCTGCCCTTTACTCCCTTTACTCACACACGCACTCATAGAGAAGAACTCTGAGAGGACTGAGAAGTAGGAACTGTTAG
>JAQIXC010002810.1:0-10074 GCA_034697605.1 Metabelba pulverosa
ATTTCACCAAAATTACAAAAATTACCGTGAAAGTTTCACCCAAAATGAAAATTACGTGTAATTTTCAACCCTAGTAATATCAGATTAAAAAATTAATCATGCATAGTATAGTAATTTTTTGTATTTTTAAAAATTACTCAATAAATAAATTAGTGTTAAATTTATTTTAAGCATTAAAATTATCTGAAATACTGTATTAATGAATGTAATTTTTACTGATTAAAATTATTTTACCAAATAGTTAAATTTTACTGCAATTTTATGATGAATACAGGTATTAAGTAATAAATTATATTTCCAATTTTTATTTTAATGCAACTAATTGTATTATATTTTAACAGATTAAATTAAAATAGTATGTTAAACTTTATATGAATTTATACTTTTAATTTTAATAATTATTTATACTGTAACAGTTTTTTTTGTATAATTAAATTTTTTAAATTCAAAATGAATTTAACTATTAAACAAAGTCAGTAAAATATAAGTATATCTTTATCAAAACCAACAATATATTAATCACTTGTTTGGTATTCATATCATATGAGATATACTCAAACAAAATCTTGTTATTAATCCAAACATTCCTCTGCATTAATCCAATCAGATTTGCACTAATCCAAAACATGTTAATCCACTTAACAATAACTGGTTTATAGAAAACGACTCAAAACTCATAACTGAAAATAGCTATAAAAGCAACAAATTTTTGAGTCTTTATTAGTGCTTAAGAGTTAAGTTTTGCTAACAATTCAGTTATAATTCAGTTAAGTGTCGAATGCGATGTCAATCCGCGCCTACAGTAAGGAGTCGTTGGACCGCTTCGGCGATGACTTCTGTGAAGTAGTGTTGAGTTATCTCTCATTCGACGACTCGTTTCGCTTCGAATGTGTGGCCAAACAGTGGAACCGATCGTCACATCGAAGACAATACAGACTCTTGTTTGACGAGAAGCTGAAGAATAGATTTAAAACTTTGTCGAACGCGAAGGCATTCGAGGCATTCGAGTCGATACTTCGAAAGTGCAAAAACATAACTGCAATTCATTTCGACTATTACTTCCATTTGTCTCAAATCAATTCAAGCGATATGTTTGCACTGATAGAGAAATTGTGTCCGAATTTAGTAGACATTGAATACAATTTTTATTCACTAAACGTCGAAACAATTGATCGGTTTTTCGCAAAATACGCGAAACGTTTGCAAAGAATTCGTTTCAAATCAATGATTACTTCCGAAGCCGTGAAGTCGTGTTTCGCGCAAAACCTCAAACTATGCGTAAATTTACGCGAATTGACGGTCACTAAAGAAATAGACACGAAGTGGAGAAAACTGGCCGTCGATCGCGACCTTCCGTTTAATCGATTGGAAAAACTTTACTTTGATTTCGACAACAAATTCGGCGAATATTTCGAATATATGGCGAAAAAGTTCGCAAAGAGTTTGACTCAAATTGAATGCAATGTTTGGAGTGCTTTGAACGCCAATCGCGTCGTTAGTCTCGCGAATGGATTGCGAGCTATGACTGCATTGAAGCGATTGGCGATTGACTTCTCGTCCGGTCAGCCGACGCTCGACTGGTTTCGTACGATTGCCGCCAACTGTCCGCAACTGATGTCACTATCGGTCAAATGCGTGTATTTGCCGTTTTCTGACCAAATATTCAATACTTTGGCTCAAATAAGACAATTAACGCGATTGCGATTTGAGTGCCGATGGATGCAAATACCGGCGACGGATCGACGAGTCGTGCGTTTCGAGCGCTTAACGCATCTGACGATTGATTGCCGAAAAGAGTCGATTAATTGGTTTCTCGAGACAATCGACGCCCGAGTGCCTACACTTCGCGTTCTCGACGTTGATCTGTCGGAGCAATTGACTAACCGAGCGGTCGATGCGTTCGCTCGACTGCCGAAACTGTCGTACATTCGCTTTCACTCCGATTTCATTCAACCATTTATTCAGACATTAAAACCCAAAGAACTTATTGTCAATTCGCTATCGATTCGTGAAATTCTTGTAATTCACCGCTTTTCTACATATTTTATACGATATTATTTAATTTATTGTAATAAACATAGTAAATTATACTCCTAAGTTTACACAAAGATTGTATCTGTATGAAGATTGTTGCATGACAAATAATAAAGACGTTAAGTATAAGTAAAGTATAAGTTTTATTGAAATAAAGCATATTATATACAGTAAAGTATTGAAAACTGCAGATTTAATTTGGTATTATAACTAGTTTATTTAAGCAAGTTAGAATATAATAGCTATATTAACCAACATAAACTACTTATTAACAAGCTCGAGTAGTTATGTAAAAAATTTATTTAAAAAACAAAGTATTTTTATTTATTTTTCAATAGATAAGATTGATTACATGCTACAGCTGAAAGAGTAATATACAGCCATTTAATTATTTTATCAGATTCTCCCAAAGCAACAATAAAATAAGCATAATACAATTCTATTCAATTAAGCTATAGCAACCAAAGCAACTGTCTTATCAATATTAACTTGAAATACTTGTTACTTTACTTCAAATAATAATTACATCAAAATAATGATTATAAAAATTATTATAAATTATTTTTTACATAGCAGTAAAATTATTACTTTAATATTATTATATTAAATTATAATCTTATTGTAGTTTATTAAAACTAAACTATATAAAAAAGTTATTAAAATAATTGTTTTAATATTTACAGTAGTAAGTATATATAGATATCAATTTGTAATTTAATAGCATTAATATTTTATTATTTTATTTATATAAAACTGTATTAATATTGTACTTATTTAACAACGGCATCTTTATCTAGCTTCTAGATAAATTATTTGCTTTTACATGCATTTTATGCACATTTAGTTTAACTTATAACGTTTTTAACCACTTTAAAAATTTGGTTTAATATGTTGCTAAGAAGCAATTTATAATTTTACAGTAAATTGCTCTTTTTTACTTCTTTACCTCTTTAAACTAATATTAATAAATTAGATCTAATTATTTTTAGTTTATGTATTAGCAATTTTTTATTTTATTTATTTATTATAAAGTTAAATATACTGTACATTCAATTTTCAGTAATAAAACTTTACTTTAATTAACAAACTTAGTGGTTGATTTTTAACAAGCATACAAATTTTTATTGATAATATTTCGGCGGCTCATTAAACTCCTGCTGTCCTGATGAAATATGTACGCTACCCTGAGCAGGCATAGTAGCAGGCACAAACACCGGCGCCGAGAATATCTGCAGTCGGCGCCGGCGCAGGTCATACGCGAAGGAATAGGAGAGAACGCATATGAAGGCGTAGAGGAAGACATTGAACAAATAGGCCGTTTGCTTGACCGCCGAGCAGATACTGATGATCGCGGCCACTGTCATCAGCACCGCGTAGGTCACTGTCATGCAGTAATGTTCCTTATAGGAGCCCATCAGGCCTATCAGGTTGAAGAAGATTGCAAATATGCAGCCGACGTATATGATGGCCAACGCCCCTGTCTATAAAGTGCATTGTAAATTAGTCAATTATTTCATAAACATGCTTATTTTTACATTAAATATCTAATATTTTATATTAATATACATAAACAGTACAAATACTGTATATACTTTTTAATTAATTTTCATTACACATATGGATAATAAGCAAGTACATATGTTTATTAAGCAAAACTATGTTATCAAGGTATACATACCACGATTGTATGCCTGTCCTGACCCGAGTACGAGCCGTCGGCATCCACTGCGTCATTGACTAACTTGTTGGCCACCGAAGCCATGATTATCGACGCTATAATCGAGAGTAAAGAGAACGAGAAGAGTAGCCACTTCTTGCACTGGAAGCCACAACTGCGCCCAATGTCGCCCCCGTTTCGGTCCATTGTTTTATTTAGCAGAATTAATGTCACTAATTATTTATAATTAAAAACTTAATAGTTTTAAAAAATAATTATTTGAAAAAATGATTATGTCAACAGTTTTCTTTGTTTTACCAATTGATTTTGTAATAGAAAATAATCATGAGTTTTATTTGAATCCAATTTGCGATAAGCAAGAACAATTAGAGATAACTGCTATTTTGTTCACTTCAAACTCAATTGCAATCCAATAAATAATATTTTATTAATACATTTTGATAACAAATAATCTGTTTTCGTTACTAAACAATATAAATTGGAATGCCTATTTTTGATTATTAGCAATAATTTGGTTAATAACAATTGTTGAGGGAGTTTTATTTTTAGAGTATATTAGCAACCTTTTTTGTAATAACTTGCAGAATTCTGTGAAATACTATTGTTAGTTTTATTTGACAAATTAGAATGGTTTATTTTTAATAATGTTTTATATTTTAAATTAATTAATCAATTATAATGCCTGTTACGTTTACAAATTCTTAAATGCTTATATGCTTTTATTTAATGTAGATTTATACTTTTATTTGATAAATAAAAAAGAAACTATTGTTTCTAAACATATCTTAGAAAACAACTGTAACTTTTAGTATATTACATTGTATTTTTAATTTTATTAAATATAATCAAACATTTCTAGATTAAAAAAAATTTTATTCAGTAATAAAATATATTTGCTATTTATAAATATATCATCATGTTAGTGATATTTTACATAATATTTTATTCTTAACACTTAATTTATGTGATGCTATTAATTACAAAGATATTAATATAACACTATGAAAGTTTACATTATCATATTTATAATAAAATAAAATATAATAAAATACATTAACAGGATATCCATAAAAAAATACAAATCTCCATAAATTTCCACAAGTCTTTACAGGACGTAAATTAACATGACTAAATATATAATTTTATTTATTATTATTTTACAATATTATCTAAATATATGGTGCCTTTCAATGTTTATAAATTAATTATTGCAACTGACAATGTTGAATAAAAATATATATTTTATCAAGTTTATATTAATAGCATATGCTCTATCGAAGTGCAAATGTGAATACACAGTAAGCGGTCGGTGCGCGCGACCACAACTGCCGCCGAATGCCTACTTATGGCAAACGAGTTCAGCGAAGAGTCGGTTCGAAGAGAACGAAACGGTTAACGCCTTATGTGAAGACAAACAGTTTCCGCACTTTCGGTATGTCCTGCAGTGTCGGTACGGTGTATGGCACGGCTTACCCGTTAGATGTGGTGTGTATTTACTCATTTCTACACAGTATAAGTTTATAGGCTTATAGGCTTATATAACATAAATATATACATGCTCTTATCCAGGAACCCTTGTAGACGCTCAAGTTACCTCATTTGGAATATATAGTTGCAATGAGAAGCATACTGATAGATTGTTATTTCAAGAAATAAACCTAAAAATCAACAAGCCATTTAGTGGCAACACGTCGCATTCAATGCGTTTACCAAGTAACCACCTTGCATTGTCAGCCAAAGGTTTATTATGTTACAAATGGAGGATACACTTAGATCGAAAAGTGCCAACTTGGTTTGTAAAGTTTAATCTATTTGCGCCGAAATACGACAGTAAAGAGAAGCCGACACTTGATGTACAGATCGGTCCTAACATGACGTGTGCTCTACAGGCGAGCGATCGATACGAGTTGTCGACTCACGTTATCTTCGACTATGTATTTAATTGCGATCTAAAAGCCGAGTTATCGGCAATTAGAGACGCAATCGAGTCGATCGACACAATCGATGTGCGCATCACTACACCCGTCGAGACTGAGATTGGTTTCGATGCGCTATATATCGGCGATATCTATAAAACTAAACCCGATTATACATTGCAACCAAATTGCGGTAAATTTAATGGCAATAAGATTGGCGCAGAGCACAGGACTGCTGGCAATATAGTATACTACAATTGCCTTGAAATGCTTTTTCATGAATTAGATAAAAATGGCATGGTAAAACCCAAAGATAGGCCTGATGATCAATTGTTTGTTCTGTTTATTATTTTGTTAATCTTAAACATTTCACAAAATAATTTAGCATATAAATTTATATTAAAATTATCCTATTTTAAACTATCTAGTAATATATTTGTGTGCGGTATAAATGGTCAATGGATAGGTGAATGGCCCGTATGTGTGCCAATTGTCAGCTGTCCGGTCGACCAGTTATTGAAAGACATGTCGAGTTCGGTATCGGTTGAGTCGATCGGAAACGTGTATTATCTGAACGAAAGCCAATGGTTTGCGATCAGCGATAGTTCGGTTCGATATGTGTGTAAACGAGAGACCGAAATAATGGTCGGAAAAGCGGTAACAAATTGTTTGCCTAATGGCCAGTGGTCTCGCAAATCACCCGATTGTGTCAGTATTGGAAATACAAGTAAATATTTACAAATAAGTATTTCGTATAAGAATATAAGTCATCATATTTTACAAAATTACAGGCATATCGGGAACACTAATCGCAGTAATACTGTTCGCAATACTCCTAACATTTGGTGTAATTCTATTCGTTATGTTTCGCATACTTTCGAATCGATTCAATCGAAAACTGAGTGAAACTCGCGATCAGATCGAAGTGAGTCGACACGAGAAACGGCTTACTGACGACGTTTACTATCAAATTAATTTTAGTTATCTTGACACAATTGAGTATGATGATGTTAATGAGTATCAGTTAGCTGAACAAGATGGCATATATAATGACTGCAAAATAAACAACAAGTTGTTAATCAAGCAAAATTGTTCAGTATATAAGAACATTAATCAAGTTGAATATATAGAAATGCTACCTGCTAAATGAATATAAATTTGTACATTATTTAAGCATACAGTATAACATATTATTTAAACATAAATCATTATTACAGTGTTAAAACATTATTTTTAAAATAATATATTAATAACAGAATTGTTAAATAAAAAATATTAAAACAGGATATTAAAGAACGCTATAACATTATTTATACAGGAAATTAAAAAACATTAATATAAAATATACATTATAATTTTATTAATACAAAATTTGAATAATTCCTACAATTAAGTGTAACATAATTATTAAAACATATTTATAAATAATTATTTTAAAAATTTATTGCGATCATTTTAAATGTATTTCAGTAATTAATAATTTATAAATAAAAAACAATATGTATATTTTAAATTAATAGTTTACTTTTGGTCAATAATCACTGCTTATTATATAATTGTTAAGTGAAAATATACATTAATAAAATAAAATATTATTTCAGCAACAAATAAACAAATTGACAAAATATAACCAAGTAATAAATGCAAAAACGGACCTTTGAACAGTTTGTCTAAGATTAATTGGCGATTTGCTAATTTTATCATGTTCTTTGATTTACTTATATCGGGATTTTGACGACTGCCATAGATTTGATTGGAAAGAAGTATAAACATGTTATTCCGATTTAAATTACCAATTTCAATATATGTTTTAATCCTAAAATAAAGGTTTATAAATATAATCATAACAAATGTTAAGTAGAAATAAATTGCATTCAGTATTGTATATGTGCATACATTCTAAGTATCTGCTTGTTTAGTTTAATAGATGTATCAAGGTAACTATACGAATATTGTTCAATGTATTTATGTTGCGATTCCATTAAATTCCATTTCGAGTAAAAGTTTTTAATATTGGCACTGCTGGCAGATGAAACAAGCATGACTAATTTTCGATCAGCTACGTCTTTAATAATGTTATCTTTGAGAAAATAGAAATAATCATGATAATTAATGTGCTTTTTTGTTTGATAAGCGCGTAGTCGTCGATAGAGTTCGGGATAAATGTTTGCTTTCAATGCTTTAATTAACTCTAATTCGCGTTTTCCGGCGACGAGTAGTTCGGGTCTATCGACGATGTCTTCCAATGTGTCGACAGTTAGCGTCGGTTTGTATCGGAAATACGTTTTCAGTAATACACTCGAAAATGATTTCGACAATACGTTTGCGCTTAGAATCCAAATGAATGTTAAAATATAAATTCCAAACAATTTCTTCTCTTTACTGAAATATTTTGTTGATTGGTTGAGGAAATTTTGTAGCAAGGTAAACCAATAATATACAAAACTATGCGTTTTATCGTGTTTGCTTAGCAAGATGGAATAGTTAACACATACAATTACAAATGCAATCCATATCTATTTTACAAAATGTTACATTCATTATTTCTATTAATTAGAATAAATTAATTAGGTTAAATAAAAAGATTTAGGTTAAATTTACCATTGGAGAAAACAAGTGTAAATGCGATAAATATGCTTGATACTCGTCGAATTTGAGTGCGCCCAGCAGAACCGTGCCAAACTCAACCGTAAGTGGCACTATGCTATTGCCATGTAAATTTAGCACACTTAATTGTTTGTCGAAAATACATATGCTATTCTGTAAAAACATTTAATAAACTGAAACAATTTTGCAACATTATATTTGTGACATTATAGACATAAAAAAAATAAACTGTTACATTTAGTTGATTGCAGTTTTGATTTTTCAGCACAATGATCAATTTTAAATTGCAATTTATGTATTGAATAATATCCAAAAAGAATCCAAAATAAACTTTTAAATGCTATAATCAAAGGTAAGAAAATAAGGATTTTTTAATTTACGCTTGCTAAAACTTTTGCAATTATTTGATATTATTTTAAGCTATGAAAATACTGGTATATAATGTAAGATCAAACAAACGAACAATTATACAAGCTCATTTTTAACTTTATGGCTAAAAATAAGATTTAAGAATTTTACATGCATAATATTTTATAGTAATAAATAAAATAAATATACAAACATTAGGAGTTAAAATATCAATGGCATTAGAACTGTTTTGATTGTTGCAAGTATATTTTTTGTTAAATTCATACGATTTAGGTTTCATTAATTTACAAACAATAAGAAATAATTGCATTAACTCTTTATTTAACGAAAACATCTTGATTAATCAGAAATTCTCAACGAATTAATACTAGCAATATAAAATACTACATTATATATAAAATACTACTTATATTATACTTGCTATCTACTTCTATTATATATAATAAATTTAATCAATATTATAAAACATATTAATCTGTTCAATATTTATTAGTAATATAATATACATACAATTTATAAACTAAGTTATAAAATATTTTAATTTAAAAAACATTTAGGTTAGTATGTAATAAATTTAATTTTGTCTTTAACTTAGAATAATGCAAATAAATGCTAATACAAAAATCATTTTGTAAATATATTAAAAATGAATTTATTGTAAAAAATAACGTATTTGCTTTTATGCAAAGTATAATTATGACAGAATTTAAAAAATTTATTTTAATATGAAAATTTTAGTTTAGCCGTATATCAGAATAGTTTAGCCGTGAAAAATAGAATAGCCGTATATCAGATCATTTACTCTCATATTTTTAGATTTGATTTTGATATTGATTTCCAAGCAATTAATTGAATAATTTAAACAGATTCTGTATAATTTAAAACAACTAAAACCGAAATCATTTTGTAATTTAAACATTGTTTAAATAAATTATAAATTAACTAATTATTTTGTTTAAATTTAATAAATACTGCATAAATTGCCTATGTTGTATAATACGACTGGTATCTTGTTAATTATTTAATTATTCTTATTTTAACTTTCTAGATTCAATATAATTAAACTAAATTACTAAACACCTCATTTATGTAATATTAATATATAATTATTTTAATTAATAACAATATTAAAATAACAATTTTAATATTTCATTATAAAATAAATAAATATATACAGTTTAATTTTAAACTACTTAACACTTTGCTACATAAGATTAAGTTGCCAATATATAAATTAATTTAGAAACTAATTTTCAAGACATTATTTTATCCTGCACAATAAAACAAAATTTCGTTCTAGTTGTCAAGCAATGAATTGATCTAAACGAGTTTAGCAGGATGCATTTCTAATTGAGATGTTAGAACCGGTGCATAGAGGCTGCCGGTGGTTGCGTCGTTCGGGTGTTGCCTACGGGGCCGCAAGTCGTGCGCAAACGAATAGGTGGTGATGGCCACACTGCCGCATATGAG
>JAQIXC010002811.1:0-10071 GCA_034697605.1 Metabelba pulverosa
CCGAGAGCTTTGGTTCGACTCATCGCTTGTGAAACTCAAACCAATTCTATACAGAATTTGGTCCACATTTTTGATCAACAAATGTTTTGGCAATTTTTTGCTCTCATTAAATTCTTTCATTGTAAATTAATATTTACCTATATTTTATATTTTTTAATATTTTATAAAAGCTCATTTACTAACAAGTTTTAAAAGTTTAAATAATATTAATATTGGAATAAATATTGTAATAATTTATTGAATTTTATTTCGACTGTATATATTATTTACTGTTTATTTAATAGATGTACTTTTTAATGATGTTGTTTTTGTTTCAATTAATGACAAAATTGACACTGCATTTGAAATTACAAATACCATATCTGTAATTAAGTTAAAGTTTTATTAATGAACTTATCACTATTTGCATGTCAAATACAACTTACAAGTAGTTATTTACAATCTATTTTACAGCGCATTATTAAAATTATTACATTTATTTTATACAACCGTATAATTAAAATCACTAATCACTAAAAACACTAAATCGCGATCCACTAGATGTCACCATCGGAGCAGATCTCTCGGCCAAGCGGTAACTAGCGGCCAATCTCGGCGTTTATTTTCATTAATTTAGCAATGTTGTACCATATAATATTTGTGCATTGCTAATTTTATAATTGTGATAATTTTTAAAATAATTAAAGCATTAAATTTATGCTAAATTTAAGCGCGGTAAGCCAAACACACCAAATATAGGTCTACGAGTAAAATATATTTGTTTTAAAAATTGTTTATGAAAATAATAATAATAAAAATAAATTGTAATACAAATAAATTATATATTATTAAATAATATTTGACATAAGTACAATCATGCTAACAATCAATACAAATAAAATATTTTTTATTGATCATTTCATTAACATGCAACTATTAAAATTTTATTCTAAATAAAATATTAAAACAAGAATAACAATTTTATAAGCAGTAAACATTTATACTAACACATAGCATCGATTTTAATCTATAGATTGATTAAATTTATAAATATATTATAATTTAGCAGAATAATGAAAATTAACTGTATAAATTGGACTAAATATGATGGTCTTAAACACAGATTTGATCCAAATGCAACATGTAGTTTACAAATTTCTATATACTTGACCTACACAAGAGTAAGCTATTATAAATTTAACCAAGTAATTTTAATTAAATTAAAATATTATATTATCTTTAATTTGATAGTTATTTATAAAAAATCATCAAAAATATTACCAATTATGCAAAACACAATTTGTAATTCTAATGGAGATTATTTATAAGTATATGAAATGCAGGTAATCATTATAAATAATGTTTATATTAAAATAAAAAGTTATATCTTAAAAATTACATATATATTTTTGAACAGGCTACACATTTTCTACCCAAATACTACAAAAGAATCATATTTTTCGCAAACAAAGAACTCGTTGACGCACTCGTTGAGTGAATTACGTGATAATGTAATAAATTTGCAGTGATATTTAATTATACTTTATTATAATAATAATTATTTAATGATAAATATTTAAATGATCTTTGATAAAATAGTGTTTAGTAAAATAAAGTTATAACATAATAATCTTTTATTACTTAACTATTTATTTTAATATCCTATTAAAATTAATATTATTTAATTGACAAATTGTTATAAAGTAGATGGGCCAATACACTAAAAACAAGAATATTTTTACCAGGTTAACAATTTATAAATTTTTTTAATAATCTCAAAAATTATTCATATAATAATACAGTTATAAATATTATTTGTAAGGATAATTCAGATTAATATTTTACATAAAAAAAGATACTAGATTAATTGTTTATTTGTAAATTTACAATCTTTATTAAAATATTTTATTTTTAATATCATTTATAAAATATAATTCAAATTTGTTTAATAAATTTACAAATGTTAAATTTCCAATTAGAACTCCGATATAATCGGCCAATTCATGGTTTACGACGCCTTTCGGCTAAAAATAGCTGAACTTTTATATCCGGATTATATCGGAAACAGTATTACGATTTTGTCGAAAATAGTGCCGAAAACCGAGATTTCGATCTTCTCATCACTGCGTACGTCGGCAGTGATTGCAGTGATAGGTCTGTTCGCACTCTTCGTGACAATCAATGTATTGAAAGTCTATCGAAAACATCGAAAACTCGACAAACGTTTCGATTTCACGCAAACCGTAGTTTCCGTCGCTTTCGATCACTTTCTCGCGTTAACTAATAGACGTAAATATATTATTAATTAATTAAATAAATATTAATTTTATTTTAAAAATTATTTATAGCAATAGTCAGTCCATATATGCGTCAAAAGGTAGGCTCAATATACAACTTATTATTCGCTGTTTGGATCGCAAACTCTCTCATTTGGAATATATTATTCAATTGCGAAATCAAATCCGATTTGACTAACAATCCGAAAGACATTATCGATAGTTTATATCAATTAATCGATAAAAATACAAATGATTTAAAAATATTGATGAACAATGTAACTTATACATATCAACATATTATGAAGGTTTATTCATTCTCATTTTACTTTAATAAATTACTATGCAAATTGTTTTTATATATTCTATGCGTCTTAATTTAGAAAAAATATCCAGATTTAAAGTACAAATTATTTCACAAATGGAGTGACGAGCGTATCATTCAATCGATTATTAGCGGCAAAACAGCGCTACTTATAGGCGAACATACAGTACACCGACTCATGTCATCGCATCCGACGCTTCCGCTACATAAGTCGCGAAATAATCGCAATCTTCAAATAACCGGTATATTAGTGCGCAAATCGCTCGATATAAATATCAAGTTTAAATTAAGATCAAAGTAATACATTTCTATATTTGCGTTTATATGTGCACTAAATTAAATATTTTCAAATGCATAGATATACTACTTTAAGCGAATCGGGATTATTGCAGTGGAAGACGCATAAGAATGAGTTAATTGCCAATACTTTGCAACGCATTCACAGCAATATGAGTTCAACGGCTGTTTATACATATGATAACACTTATCCGTTTACAATAATACACTTAAAAGTGTATTTTAATGGATTATTAATTGGATATATATTAGCATTTTTAATTTTATATATTGACATACTTATAAAATTTATTTTAAATTTATTATGATTAATGAAATTAATTAAACACTGAAGTATAAAATGTGCAATGTTTATTCACATAAATAGTTGTATATAGTAATATCTATAATAGCATCTCATGGATACTAAAATATACTCTGGACACATTATAAAATTTATATTTTAAATTTTTAAGATTAATTAATTGAGAATTTTAATAATTATGGTGTTTTTATAAACAAAGCAACGCTATAATTAATTTATTACCAAATGGTTCCATTTCTGATTGTATTGGCGAATTTTTGCCATGTTAAAATAAGACAAAATATGAAAACTTGCGGTAAACTTTTTCAAAGATTGGCTAGTCAATATAAATAATTTAAAGCTAATAAACATTTACTTTTTTGTATATAACTACTAATTTTTATAAATTTATTATAATATTGGTAAATTAACATGGATAAAACAATTAATATTAATTTACTCATGAGGAATGTTATCTTAAATCTTGCCCATTTTATTGACAATTTATAGTTTCAATGGAGTTTCCAGACAAAAATTTAATGTATAATTGTTATTACCTGGCAAAAATTTTTTATTAACGGTAAAAATTTTAAATATTATCTAAAACTTAATGTCAGATAAGAGATCAATTAAAAATATCTTCAGATATTGTTGCACGCGCTACCAACAATACACTGTGTACTGTCAGTTTTATTCCGATTACTTAGTTGTAACTTTTTATAATTAGAATTAATATTAATTTAATATAAATTATATTTATGTGTTTTACAAAAGTAGCAAAAATAATTTGGCTATTGACAGGTGCATTAAGCACATTTATTTAGCAATATCAATGATCTTCAAAAATAATAAACACATAAATGAAATGATCTAATAAAAATAACGAAATTTTTAAAATGTAATTATAAATATATAATATTTGTAAATATTTTCGTCACTCACTTCATAGCATCGAAAATAATTGATAGTAAATAACGAATAACACGAAAATCCTATTCTTTTCTTAGCCAAGCGTTCTATTAGAGATTGCATCTATATTTTGGAATTTTGAATAAATTTTATATTAAATGTATTTTATATTATAAGTGAATTATTCATACAATTAATTTCCGATAAATTCTAGAATAATATAGAAGTTTATTATGTTTTGAAAACTCGATATATAAGCGAATTATTAATTTATACGAATTATTCGCCGAATAATTGAGTGAAGATGCGGTGAATAATATGAATAGAAATTGTAGTGTAAATAAAACCATACAATAAATTATTACAATTTTTACATAAAACATAAATTGAATAAACAATGTACAGTATAACATTATAACAATTAATGAGCAAAAATTGAACCAAAATGCTAATATAATTTTCGACCAATAAGTTGTATTATATTCATTGATTTCTCGAATAATAAGATCATACTGCTTAATTATATAATTAATCTTGATGTAATATCTAATCTTCATTAACTTATTAATTTTAGAATTTAGCTTATTAATTTTTAATTTAAAATACTGACAAATGCAATAAAAACAAATAAACTGGTTTAAAAGTATATTCCAGGTATTATAAGCCCAAAACATGTAATTTAATGCATTGTACACACCATATTTTAAAGTTATGAATAGATTAGTATTTAAATAATAAATTGATATAACTACTAAACCTCCTGTTGGAATTAATTTATCATTGTTAAATTTTACTATGTTAAGTAATCTATTTATTTTTTTTATTAACAATAAAATTTGTGTTTGGCTATAGAGACCAATACTCGCCGGCGAACGCAAACCCGCCATCACTTCAAACACTGCGAGAAATGTCGGTTTTATACCCTTTCGGTAGTTATAGTAATAGATTAATTGCGATATTATTACGAAATTTGTAACCAATATAATCGTTAAATTGAAATAGATGTGTATATTTAAAAAGTAAGCAACATCTCCAAGAACAATTAGGTAATATAGACTTTTATCTCCAATATATATTATAAGTAGTTTTTGAATATAGAATACAAACAACGATATGAATACAATAATCGGTTTATTAAACCATTTCCGAGAGCTATGGTTAGACTCATCGCTTGTGAAACTCAAACCAATTCTATACAAAATTTGGTCCGCGTTTTCAATCAGTATATGTTTTGGCAATTTTTTATTCATATTTAGTTTATTCATTGAGAAATAATTTTGTCATACAAATTTAAAATACAAAAAATAAAAATATTTAATATTTTGTAAATATGTTTAAAGAAATGTGTTACTATTAATATACTATTTTCTAGACGATTTCAACATATACTGATCATATTTGTTCGCATTAATGCAATTAATGACACGAATAACGTTATATGCATTACAAATAAGGTTATAATACTAATTACAAAAAGCGTTAATATAATATTTCTGAAAGTTAATGATAATATAACAAGATCATTATTGAATTAATAACATTCTAAATAAAAACATAACCATTATAAAAGCAACTTATTATTAATGTAAACTAATTATAATATTTATCATTATTATTATAGGTTAATCACATATACATATAAATGTATTTTTAATTTATTTTATATTATAAATTTAAAATAAATCTTTTGCACAAGCTTTAAATTATATTTAACTAAAATATTTAATTTTATGTATGTTTTATTAAATTAATTTATCATAATAATATTTAATAGATTTGCATTTAATAAAATGATAGTGTTTGTTTTTATCAAAATAAATTAAAAACATTAAATTTAAGTTACAGTACAACTACAATATTTACAATATAATTATATATATAAATGATCAGTATAATATAAAATTCTCTGCATGTCAAATAACAATTTACAGTAAATATTATTATTTAATTGAAAACATCTCAAATAACATCATAAGCTAATAAAAAATAACATTTTTTTTAATTAAACTAATTATTTTATTTATTGTTAATTAAAATTAAATATTAATTAATTGACAAAGTTATAAATACTTCACAGTTAACATTTAACGATAAACGTATATTTTTATTTCTATTTATTTCTTATATATAATTTTTAAACTTATCTAAATTGAATAAAACACACATTTATTAATAATGCACTAGTCCAATTAATAAATGTCGTGCCAATTTCTTGTTCATATTTAATTTATCTATTAAAAATATAATTTTTACTTATTTTACCATATGTATTCAAGATACAAATAAGGTTTAATAGTTAATATTTTGTAAATATGTTTGAACAAAAATTTATAAATACTATTTTCTAGGCGGTTGCAAAATATATTGATTATATTTTTTCATCAATGAAATTGTCAACACCAACTATTTCAATATGACTGCAACTACAATATTAATTAACAAAACGTTTTACATTACATTTCCAATAGTTAATGTTACATATGATGTATGTTACATGTCATGTATAGTTGCTATCAAGACCTGGATTATTGTAGAAATTATATATGTACAATGAGTACTAAAATATATATACTCAAATAATTTTTTTTAATTTAATAAAAATAAACACGCATTAATTCAAATTATTCAATTATAGTTCAAATAAATATAAAAAATTTATATTATTTTTTACTTTACATACTATTGAATTTTTTAAAATGACAACTTAAAGTTTAGCTCAATGTAAATTGAAAGCATTAAGCATTTATCGTGAACAATAATAATGTTTTCATACAATTGTATATTGTTTTTGTAGAGTTATATTTATTTAATAGTAAATTAAAATGTGTAAAAACTAATTTGTAGATAACAGTCGCATAGCAGAGCTATTTTTAAATTATCTTAAAGAAACTCCTCTTAATATATATAAATTTATTTTGTATGAACGTATACTTGAATTATGATTCTGTTTATTTATAAAATAACAAAAATTATTTAAAATTATTGTATTTATAATTAATAATTGGGGAATCGTTTGGAAAACAAACAGAAACTAATTGACGATTAGGCGAGAAGTACGGCACAAAACTTTTTTATGCAAATTCAATACAGTTTTAAATAAGAGTAGATGATTAAAATATTAATGAACAATTATAAATTACTCATCTACTCTTATTTTAAAACTGTATTGAATTTGCGTATGAATTTTAATAATTAAACTTTAATAAATTTTTACTTAAATTTTTATACTGTATTAATTATTGTTTTTGCTAATAAACTTTAATATAAATTGCTCGGCTGCATTCTTTGACAGCGTTGAATAAGCATCATAAGAATTTAAAACCATATAACTAAATATCTATATAAGAAATTAATTTCTGTTTGTTTTCCATACGATTCTCCAATTGTACATGCATTAAATTACTGATAAACAGATAATAATATGTAGTAGTAGATGTAGATGTAGTAGATATGATGTAGTTGTAGTAGTAGATTTTTTCCCGGTCCTGGATCAATCGCTAAAAAATGACTTCCCGGTCCTGGATCAATCGCTAGATTTAGACTTTACACTGCTGAATTACTTGATATTTATATTTTAAAATATAGAAATTATACACACTAACATTTAGAGTACCATTTAAGCTACAATAAAATAAAAATATAACTAATACAAAACTAATTAGCCGTATATAAACAATTTTAAATAACTAATGTATAAAATTAATTTTAAAATTTATTTGAGTAACATATAAAATAAATTAAAATATACAAATTATTAAAAATTTATTAATTCATTCTATTATAATTTTTTCAAAATAATTTTCTAACCCAGTTTTGAAATTATAGAATTTTTTGATAAACATTTTTAAATTTTAAAAATGATATTTTTGCAATAATATCAAAAATGAACAAAATTGTAAAATATACATTTCATAGACATTTAAATACAGAATTTAAAAACAATTTTTAAAAATAATTTTGCATTAAAACATCTTAGAAAAATATCAAAAATGTGAAACTTCTTTAATATAAGACTTAGAGTCATTTTAAATCTATTTCTAAAATAGAAATTTTTTTTTTTGATTTAGGGTATTTACTAATTTGGGGTATTTATTGATTTAGGGTTTTTTCTTTGGTTAGGGTATTTGCTTAGTCTTAAGGTCAATAATTTGTATTATCCCTGAAATAGCCTCAGGGCTTACTACCAGTCCGTACCAGTTTGTACAAGAAATTACTTGTATTCGAAATCAAGAAAATACTCGTACAAACTGGTACGGACTAATACTAAAGCCTGAGGCTATTCCAATGCTTAAGTAAATAGACGGGAAATTTCCATTTTTGCTTTAAACTTGCTATATAAACTCAACGCATTCGACAAAAAATCATTCAGTTTGAATCTGTGCTCCAACTGATAACTTACTTGACTCTACACCAACACACCATTACTCGTCGCGTTTTAATTAAAAAAAGTAAGCTATTTTGCTTAATTCTTTATTCATTATTTATTAATTTAGTTGTATTTATTAGTGTCGAAAGATCTGTCATAAGCGGAACAATATGTTAATGAAGTTTGGGGAGAAGATCCATCAGATGAAGAACTGGACATGCTGCCATCTACTTCAACTACAACCAAACGTGGAATACATAATGAGGGATACGCCACTAAGAAGTCCAGAGCAACAGATTCGTTTTTTGATTTGCATATCAACAAACCAACGGATAACATGTCTGCTACAGATGTTTTGCAAAACAAATTGCAAATTGGTAAGCAACAAAATTAATTTTCTAACTTGATTTTAATTAAGTTTTAAACATATAAGGACACCGTGATGCAATTGCAACTAAAGGTTCTAAACTTATACTATTTAATTATTGGTATTTTGAAAATACAAATCATGTTGAAATATCTAACTTTCAATGGAAACTTGATGTTAATTTAATCCCTGAATTATGTAAAGGACTTAAAATTGTTTATAATGAATATAAAAAAAACAGAACTTAAATGTCGGCAAATAAAATTAAAAATTGAAATTTATTAGATTTAAAAAAATTGATTTGATAAATTTAATATAAATGGAAAACAATTATTTGATAAAAAAATAATTCAAATGTATGATTGAAATATATTTCATTTTTAAAATCTATTTGTAAAATTAAATATAAAACAATACCATATAAAAAACCTTTATAATAAACAAAAAATTATAAATAAAGTTATTTTAAATATTGCAAAAACATTATATTGTTTGATTTAAAATATCCAATAAATTAAATTACGATTTGCAAAAACAATTTCAAAAACAATTTAATTAATATATATAATTTTAAATGAAGTTTCCATTTATTGACAAATATTAATTTCAATTTATATTTTAATTATCCGTAAAGACATATATTATAAGTCCTGTTCCTCATTTGAAGTTGCAATCAGCACATTTTTAACTGCAAGCAGATGACATTGTTTCAGAGTCTCTATTGAGATCCATTCCTCCGTCTCTTTTGAGATAGATAGGGGAATGTGCCGCTATAGTTGAAAATAAAGCCAGATTGTATACGACAATCCACATTTTGTGGTTAATGGGATGTCGGTAGATAACAATTTAAAATATATATAGAGATTTGTCAATTTTGAAAACAATATTAAATGCAAATATATTTAAAATTTAATAAAAAATAAAATAAATATAAATATTTAAATAATTTAATAAAATATAAAATAATCTAATAACCTCTATTGAAAAGTAATTAAATTTTAAATAGAAATATATTTTCAAAAGTTAATCAAATAATAAAATATATTTGAAACAAACAAAATGTAATAGATAAAAACAAATTAAATACAAAAATTAATTTAAATACAAATATATATAAAACAAACTAAACAAATTCAAATAAAAAATTTAATATAATTTAATAAAATATATTTTCAGAAAATTTGAAGTTTTTAAAATTTAATCAAATAATAAACTATTTCTTGCAACCCGATTCTTGAGATCTATTTCTGTCGGTCTATGATAGACAGA
>JAQIXC010002812.1:0-10070 GCA_034697605.1 Metabelba pulverosa
TCTCTCTCTCTTTCTCTCTCTCTCTCTCTCCCTCCCTCTCTCCCTCTGTCTCTCTCGAAGAGACTCTATTACTCTATTACCTGCTATTCAATACAATTAGACGACAAACACAACAACTCTCCACACATTCATACACTAATCCCATCGCTCTCTCGCTGTTCCCGAACTCTCGCCTATCTCTCCCTAACTCACTCTTATATCTCTCTCCAACTCTCTCTCCCAACCTCTCCTCTACACTCTCTCCCATCCCTCCCTCGCCCAGCTATGCGACAATCGAGTTAAATCAAGCACGTAGCTATTTCTATCCATTAGCGAAAAAATTACGATGATTAATTAACCAAGCTTATTGATTGATCAAAGAATCAAGTTTTCTCTCCTATACCGCACATTATTGGCAGTGAAAATAATTTATTTGATTTCGATGTGCATATGTGTCAGCGACACGACTCGAGCGTTAAATCTCACGAAAGTTTTAAACTGTATAAAAACTGCGACAGCTATATAAACATTTCATCATGTTGACGATTTCGGCATTTATTTATTTCGAAAAAATTTAATTTAAAAATTTATTCGCTATTCGGCGGAACTGTATTAACGCGCATATTTCGAAACGCAGAAATTATTCAAATTTTTGTTCAGCGCAAATTTATCAAGTGCGCTATTCGCAATTTATACTGTGTAGTTATTGATTGGCTCGCGTGCATAAAGGAAAGGCCGAATCCGGCGCTAACGGCACACGACTCGGCATTCCATCTCTTGACCGAAAACAGATCATCAACTGAGAGCGAAAAAGGCGATTCTGTGCACATTTTTGTAGCATGCTGCTTTTTTTTTGTTCGAAGAGAATATGAATTAATGACTCCTGTATTCCGAGTGTCTGAGCGCTCGCTTAACGCGATATATGCGCTAATCGGCGCTTAATATCAATATATCGTTCAGTTTATTGAATGTCGATTTGCAGTGACGACCGAATTTGCGGTCAATTCTCGCTTCTTATCGAATAATAGCGAGAATTTCGCGAACCGTTAACTCAGTCCGACGGGGGAAGGGAGGGGAGGGGCAGACGCCGAGCGCTGGCGAGAGAGTGCCGGAGCGCCCGAGTGGGTGCAGGAGTGCGCGAATCAATACGGAATGTATTTTTAGACTCCAAACAAAATAAGACATATTATTCCGAGCGGTAAATGAGTGCGAAAACAGCGATGAATTTGTGCGACTGATTCGCTCTTTGCACTCAACCGATTCGCCAACTTTTTACACTGAACTATTTCTGCCCTTTTTGAGAGACTGAAGAAAATTGGTTTTGACTGCATTTGAAACCAATTATGTTAGACTGTATACTTTGTACTGTAGATATGTGCTTAGGAGTTTTGGGCATCATGTTCAAGATGTTTTATCATTATTTTATTTTCTTATTACTGAACAGACTATATGAGTATTATATGTATTATATTGACTTTGATTTGGGAGCGATGGGAGAGAGAGAGAGAGAGAGAGAGAGAGAGAGAGAGAGAGAGAGAGAGAGAGAGAGAGAGAGAGAAAGAGAATGGCACAGGAGCAAAGAAATAATAATACTGCACAATAATACAGTATAAAAAAGTCGTTGAATCGCATAAACGGTTTGCATTGAGTTCTGGGGATTAAGTCTATTGTTCGAGAAGTCTATACAAGAATATATCGAACGAAGAGA
The DNA here is from genome assembly GCA_034697605.1 of Metabelba pulverosa. NCBI lineage: Eukaryota > Metazoa > Arthropoda > Arachnida > Sarcoptiformes > Damaeidae > Metabelba > Metabelba pulverosa. Next base: position 1,688 of record JAQIXC010002812.1, read on the forward strand.
ATATTCTTCGCCAAACAAAAACAAATATAAATTATAGATTAATATTAAGCACAAAATATACGTCTCAATGGAATTCCAATAAAATAAAATATAGACGAAAAAAAATTGTTTGAAAGAAAGTTGTGTTTTTTGTTCGCGCGATTGTACCGTGTAAAATCTAATGATCTTATAAATTACATTCCTTAAAACGAGAAGAATGTGCGCTAAGAAGAAGTCGATATAAATATATTTCGCAAATAAAAGCTGCAAAAAGTTTCGCAGTATTCATATATAAAAATCGAGAAATAGTGAAAACAATTTTGCAATTCTTATATTATATAAGTTCTATAAAACAACAAAATTCGATAAAATATTCTACAAAAACAGTCACACATTTAGAGTATTGCTCGCAACGCACAGGTAGTATCTTGAAAAACACGCGATCTAACATCTAACTGCTATCTTTAGCATGAAGAAATATCGTGCGCGATAATGTATGAAGGTATTAAAGTGATCTACAGTTACGGATATAAAAATATGCCAACTCTTACTCGAATTAGTAGATCCACCGCTTTTCAGAAGCGACAGATTCGGCAACTGCTGAGTCATGCGTATCGGCTGCGGCGGTGGCTGCTGATGGTGGGACTGCTGATGGTGGGGCTGCTGGTGCTGCTGCTGCTGATGATGTTGTTGTTGTTGTTGTTGATGGTGCTGTTGCTGTTGCTGCTGATGGTGCTGCTGCTGTTGCTGCTGGTGGTGCGTTTGCTGACTGTGCGGCTGCTGCTGATGGTGTGGCGGCGGCTGATGGTGTGGTTGGTTATGATGCGGTTGATTATGCGACGGCAGCGGTCCGACCGGCCGGACCAACGTGATCATCCGGCGCGGGTGGTGGTCGCTGCGCACATCCTCGGCGTCGCTGTAGTAGCCGCTGCGGTGTATGTCCTGCTGCTGCGACTGGATCTGCTGGATCTGCTGCAGATTACGCGGCGCCGAATGCGGTCCCGTTTTCGACCATCGGATCGGCAGTGTGTTCGTCACTTAATTGGTGTTTAAAATTGAAATGTATAATTTTTCGATTAGATATTTGTTTATTATTTTGCTTTTAGTTTTTGATTGTTTTTTTTCGCCCAAAATTGTTCTTGGCTATACGCGAACTTAATTTGTTTTTAATGCGTCCTTAATTAAGCAAGATAGTGTATCAGTTAGTTCCGCGATCAATCAAGTAGTAAAGCACCCGCAGCTAGATTGGAGTGGAACGGGTTGGTAGGCCGGGTGCGCTATAAGCGCCGCATTTGTTATGCTATTCGCCAATTCCTGACCCAAATAATTGACCGAAATTTTCGCCGAATAAACAGTTATTTTATTCTTATGTTTTGTTTTTTGTTTTTCAACTCTCTTTTCAAACATTAAGACAATTGAATTCAACAATTTTTTTCGTATAGTTTTGTTCAATGCTTTTAAAAATCAAATTTAGATTAAAACGTGTTATTAGTTATTGTTATTAAATTAATTTTTTGCAAATCTTATTCTATTCTATTCATTCGCAATTCAGATGTGAACTGAATTTTTTTTGTACTGTTCTTTTTTCTACCCAATAGACAAATAAAATGTTAATTTGTTTTTTAACTAAAAGACTTTATTGTTTTTGTTTTTCTCCGGTATAATAAAAATTCGGATTTAAACGTTGAAATCGAAATTCCGTTTAATTTAATAATTAGCTCACATTTGAAAAATAATAATAAATGCCATTTAAAAAATTGCAATGAATAAACAAAATAATAAGTAATAAAATATTTTATTATCAAACAAATTGTACTAAAATTGAAATGCATTTCAGGCAAAACGAAAAAATAAAAAATCAATTATTTATTAGTCGATTATCACAAAAAAAGTTAAACTTTTTTTTTCGTTGTCTATGAAGTTCTTCAATTGCACTCTTGATAGCAATTAAAGCAGAAATAAGTGTTTAACTAATTAAAAACAAACAAAAACAACAGGGTAAAAAATTATCTAAAATAAAAACAAAAATTGCACCAATTGAAAAGAACGTGAAAAAACTACATGGCACAATGAGAGCACAAAATTCAAACCTAATTTGCCATAAAATAAACATTGCTCGATTCTACAACAACAAAGGGCATCGAAAAACTCGCATTGTACTATTGTGCGCAGGGCTATAATTACATCAACATATACTGTGTAAAAAAAGGAGAAAGATGCGATTATGACGGGATCAGATATGGGAGACAATAATCGGGCGGATGGGCGCACACATGTGTTAACGACAGATTCGAGTCCGTCATCATCGCACACACATCCAGCGCACGGCATACGCGCCGCCAATACGCGCAGTCATTAACTCGTTTTTGCGCTGTTTTTGCCGATTATTTCACATTTTATTTATGTCTCGTTTTTTTGTGCACAGACTCCGACAAATAATAAAAAATAATAAAATTAATAATAAACTGGAATTTATTGTACAGTATATATATGGATAATCAATGCCAGACTGGCGGCGGCCCTATCAGCCCTATCGCGAGCTGAGAGCACCGGACCGGCGCGGCTACGGAATCATCTCATGTGTGATTCAATAGCTCGCTGTTTGTCCAACAAATCATATCTATTGCCCGACAAAAAAGTGTACAGGCGATTTCGAGACTCGAAGATGTACATGCTTGAAAAAAGCGAAAAATAATCAAAACAAAACGCATTAATACGAAAAAATCCTTTAATCTCTTTGCTATTAACGGTCATGATAAGTTATATAAAACTCTTAACTATTATATTATTTTTATTGTTCCTTTATTAGCGCTAAAAGTATTAATAAAAAATATTACTGTGTATAAATGTGTCTACAAAATAATTGACACTTAAATAACCCTGCGCTTAATTTCTATCCGCGTGCGTGTACGCCTGCACATTTGTACTTGGTGAAATTTGTTATGAGTGAAAAAGATGTTATCATTAAAACAAATGCAATTAATATAAAAGTGGATATAATGAGTGCCGAAAATTGTAATCGAGAATAGAAATAAATAGAAAGTAAATCAAAATCGGAATATATGGCACAAAATGGTTGAATGTGTTTAACAAACATCTGAACGAACTGTTCAAATATGAGCCGAAAGTTTCTACTTTTTGCGTTTGATTTAATGATCGAAAACCAATCAATTATTTGCTTGAATTGGTTGAACAGAAATAGTCGATAAATACTTGGATAAGTTGAAAGAGAGGGTTACGGGAGAGGGTTCGGGAGAGAATGAACTGGAGAGAGATAAACACTACACAAGATGAAGATGAAAAACACTGGGGAGAGAGAGAGAGAGAGAGAGAGAGAGAGAGAGAGAGAGAGAGAGAGAGAGAGAGAGAGAGAGAAGTGGTAGAGAGTTTGGTAAACAAAACTAAAGTCTATTTCTTCTCGTTTCGGCAAAAATTGATGAAATATTGCACTCAATAGTAGTGAAGGAGAAGAGAGAAGTAATTGAATTATTTCGGGTTTCGAAGCCGTACTCAGTCTATAGCAGACAGAGTACTGACTCTTCGGTTCTTTTTGTTGTTTTGTGTCTATTTTCCTGGTATTGTTTGTGCAGTGCTATTGTGCTGACAGTTAACGGACAGGCGGTTTGGGGCGCTTTACCTGGGGGCTGGTCGATCGGTATTGGATTCGAAATAGTCAACTGTCCGCCCAGGCGTCGAATCTCCGCCGCGTCGATCGATCGCGAGCCGGAGATCTGCGACAGTTTCTGCTTATTCGGCGGTAGGTTTGCCGTCGACGGCGCCGACGACACCGACGACGACGGCTGCTCTTTCGACTTCGACTTCTTCGTCTTGGTGCCGGCGTCGTCACCTTGCTTGTTTTTGGCGGGTAGACTCGTGCTCCGGTGCAGCTGGGTGAACCGCTTTATGCTGAACGGCATTTTCCTCCAGTGCTCGTATACCTGCAAATGCACAATCACCAACATGATTCATTATTCCATATCAACAAATTGTTTCGGGCTAAATATCTTTATATTTATTATGAAATATTTTTACGATTTCGACAAATAAAGCTGCTTAAATGCACGAAATATTGACAGCATATTTCTAGAGCGATTGTGATGAAAAGGGCAATGAGTATGCTTAATTTTATTGATCCAAATTTGGCACACTAAATTTATACTTGCTAATTGACGAGCTCGAGGGTTCTCCGAATGACAAGTGAATTAATAATGGTAAAAAATAGTTTGTCATTCACTCAATAAAGCCATAAATCATCTTTTTTGTCTAGCATAATTTAATTACGTAAAATATTTGATCGAATTGTCTACATTCTTCCAATTATCTAAATTCGACAAATTTTTGTGCTTGTTACAACGGCGAGCACACTTTTTTCTTGTAACAAGCTCTAATTAAATCTGCTTTCGCCATATGTCGGAGAAAATGTCGTTAAATTTCATGCCTATAGATCTAAAACGCATATTAAATAAATTTATTTTCATTTTTATTGATTATTTTTGTGACGAAAAACGAGAATTTATTTTTATTTTTGGAATAAATTTCTTTAAACAGAAGTTTTTTTTCCCGAAAGCAGTGACTTTGCATTCATACGAAAATAGACAAAAATAAAAGCAAATATATAATCAAAATAATTGCTAACTCACAGTCGTATTTCACAGACCGAAAGAAAAAACAGTCTATTTGAAAGCAAATGAGAAAAAGCTTCTGTACACTGACTTAGACTGACTGTATTGTACACTGACTTATGAGAAGAGTCTATACGGTATTGAATTGAAATGATTGCAAACGCACCGAAAAATACGCCGAAATCCGAGTGTTTTGCGCTATTTTTGCGTTTGTTTTCTGCGCCGATATATAGCGTTTCGTATTAAGATTTGGCAAGAATTGATTTGTGCCATGTTTATATTGGACTAAAAAATTTATTTGTATAATTTTACCCCGAAACAAAATCTCCGCACTAGATAAGTTCCGGCGTTTGCTTCGAGCGGCTAGCTAGTGTGTTTGTTTGCTCAAGTATATCTGCAGTAAATGTACACTGAGCATTTTATTATTATTTTTTGACAAATTTCATCCGGGCATTGTTTGCGAAATAGTTTGACATTATTTGATTAAGTCGGGGCAGATGTAGCTTGATAAAAAATAATTTCTATTTGTTAATGCTTTATTAATTGTGAAGATTTTGTACAGCTTATGTTTCTTGTTAGATTGTAGGATTCTTATTTTTGTTCGTGTGTCTGGCTAAGAATGATTGATAATTTAATCTACAAAGACATTTGTGTTCAGACAGTATTCATAAATATTGTAATTTTTATTTTTAGACATTCACTGAATGCGTACGAGAAGAGCGGTATCGCAATAAATCTGAATTTCCAACAATAATAACAAACACTTTTATTCATAATTTTATCGCAAATCCTACCTAAATGTTTAACGATATCTAGCATGTATATTATGGCTGCAACAACTGTAAACGTTTTCTGCTGATTAATAGTTTTTAGGCATGATGATTTTACTATAAACTACAGTTATAATGTATTTTTTAAACAATGTTTTATTTTAAAATTTTGCTTGAATATAATTTTTTAAAATGTTATAAGTTAATATTTTACATGATTTTTGTTATTATAACAAGATATTAAATATTTAAAATATTTTTCATAAATTTATCTGTACGTAATTATTTTAGCATGCACATAGTCACTGATAATTTGCAAATTTCGTGTTTATATTACATTCAAATTATTTGAAACTAATTATAATTTCGGATAATTTAACAAAAAATTATTGATTAAATAATTAAGTATTTAAATTAGATATAAACGATACAATGTATAAATTCAAATTTAAAATCATTTGATAATTATAGAAAGCTATTCCATTAAAGATTTTAAAACGAATTTAATCAATAATTTGGATAAAATAGCAAACGCTAAAATTGCATTCGTTAAAAATTTGCATTCTAAATGTTAAAGAAATTAATGCATTGCAAATTATTTCGCCGTTTGGATCTCAATATCTCTTTGTGAGCACTTTTTTCGTGTTTAATGTTAGGAAAAACAAACAAAACATCAAAAGAGTGGCTTAAAAGCATTCAAATTATGTTTGCAAAAAAACTTGCATGCTCTAATTTGAGCCTCATTTTGCAAAATTAAGTGAGTTATAAAATTTGTAAACAGTATAATATGATAAATATTTAGTTTTTAAAATTAGACTATATTTGACTAATTCAAGCATTTTTTTACCACTCATTCAGAAAATATATAATTAAATTAAACATATGAACAAATATTATCAAGCATAAAAATCAACTCTTAACATATTAGTAGCTTCTGAGTGACTCCCGGCATACAACCGGATATACTGTATAATTATTGAGATGAACATTGACTTTAACTCATCCCTATCTGTGTGCCATGCTAAACATTTCTAACATGTCAAAAGTCTAAATGAGATATGAACATAATTTCAAGTTCTGGTAATTATTTCTGTCGATTAGAATTACTCTTTGCACTTTTCAAAACGCATATCTCAATCAAGATATAATTTTAAACAAATTTAATCACATAAATGCTACTTAGTAATTTATTTGATTAAATTTTTATCACAATTTTCTACAAATAATAACTATTAATAAATAATTTTTACTAGTCTTTTTAGCTCTTATTATATAATAAACATGCCAAGGCAATATTTATGTCGAATAAAACTTGCTAAATTTATATTTTATCCGAATTAATTATATTCCATGTAAGAATTTACAACGAATAAAAAGATAATCAAACAAATAGGCCGTCATAAACAGGAATAAAAACAAAATAGACTGTGTAAGAATGTCTCGCTAATTAAAAACAAGTGTAGACTTTAAATCGCATAATAAAACGCATTAATTAGCAAGTTTCGGTCAAAAACAGTACTTGTTTGAATACGCAAACAACATTGATACTGTGCACCAAAATTATTGTTGTATAGAAAAAGTAACTTGTTGTACGAGTACTGCAAACGTATTTAATTAAGTATAAATGCAAATTCCCTACACCTGAACAATAAATTCAACTTCTATTCAAATTATCGTCACATTTGCAACATAAATAAGTTTAGCATTCAATAAACCGGTGGAAAAATATACTGTGTATTCCATTCGCTGCTCGACTCTACTTCTCCCCTAATGTGGAGTTCAAATGTCGGGCGACTACTGAATGACATTTCATTCGGCAAATCGACAAAATTGAGCAGTGCACTGCATCGCACATTGCTGCTTTTCATACACAATTTGATTGAATTATTTAAATGTTTATATCGAGTAAATATCAAAACTTTAATTCTCAATAGAATATACAGTGTAGAGCCAAACGTACGGTGTATTTATGCGGAATATTTGAATAGGAATAGGAATCCGACGCAAACACTCACCGGCATATAAACTGTATTTCAATACACCAGTGCATAAATTTTATACTGTACAAAGTTATTAGCTCTAACATTTTTATACATAGCAAAAAAAACTTTTTAGTATTCTTACATTGATTAGATGATTAAGTATTCAATCGATGCGTTGAATATTTGGCCAAAAATTCGCCTCTTTTTTCGCGTTTATTATTCCAACTCTTATTTCATATATTATTTGCTTTCGATTTGAATTTTCAGTTTGTTTTTCATAAATTATTCACAAATAAAAAATTTTTTAATTTAATTGCAAACGAAATTGCACTGATTAATTTTTCGCAGATTTCGCAGCGTAAAAACAGATCTGCAAATATGATGTTGGCAGTAATCCCAGAGTTAATTATTATGCCTGGGTAATTACTCACTTTAAGAGTTGTACAATATGCGTTTGCATTTATACAAAGTTTGTTTTTGCGATTTAATTTGACTAAATAGTTGTATTTCGGTTTTTAACAAAAAAAAAACAGTGTATTTAGAAGATTAGAAAATCTTGTATTAATTATTTAAAAGTTGAATGATACTTGTTTTATTACAAAATAAAAAGCACCAAAATCATCAAGCACAGTTAATTAAATATATGCACAAAATTGAGATTTTCGCGAGATTTCTACATTAACTTAATTAGGTTTCAATCCCGGCATGTAATTTTTGTATTATGCTTAAATATTTAATGAACAATTTTGCACAAATTTTTAATTTTCATGAGACTCTGATGGGCCGAAAATTTTTACGCATGAAGTGTGTGTTTAATTTTCAAAATTCCGCAAAATTGCTGGATGGTAGAAAAGAAATTTGTGCTGAATAAAAGTAATAATAATAATATTATTATTACATAAATGTCTATTAAATCACCAAGAAGAAAAGCAGCGAATTGATGTCAGACACAGATGAAATTGTTGTCGATTTTGAAGCCGACAAAAAACAAGAAAGAACATATATGAACTGTGCAAGATATCAGATAATA
>JAQIXC010002813.1:0-10069 GCA_034697605.1 Metabelba pulverosa
AAATTTGAGTAAAAAATGATTAAAGTTTATTTACTATTATTTAAAACTGTATTGAATTTGCTTATGAATTTTAATAATCGCTCGGCTGCAATCTTTGATAGCGCTGGTATTGAACTTGATAACATAATGTTAATTCATGTTAACAGTGTTTGAGCACGTATTGAGAATTGCTATCTACTTATTGTTTATTCAGTTTATATTAATATTTATTTAATATTAAACTTATAAAAACTTCCAATCGCTTCTAATAAGTGACAATACAGAGCAATCAATAGAGAGTAAAAATCTCGCATTTTTAATGTTAGCTTCTTTGTAAAACTTATATTCTGTACATTTTCAACTTAAAGTACATAGTTTTTTTTATAACTGACTCAAGTAATATAAGTTGCTAATTGAATTTTATACGCATACAGTATTTACAATTTATTGAGACAAGGCAAATATTATTTTGCAATTATTTTAATTTGTTAATAAATTTTTAATTGAATTTCAAAACATTACATTATTAAAAGTTTAGAATTTGTAATTTAAAATTCAAATACAAGTTTTACAAGAAAGCTAACATTAAAAAATGTGAGATTTTTACTCTGTACTTATCAGCAATTTTAACATTTTAAACTGTAAAATTATCTGATAAAAGCACAATATACCAACTAATTACACAATAATTTATTTATTAACCAGGCACTTTTTATCATAACTTTAAAGGTTATCTTAAATTCTAATTGTATTAACTGCTGACAGACAAACAACTAGAGCTTTAATTGTCGACTCTTATGGATAAAAGGCGTTTGGAAGCTTTTCATAATTAAAGCTTTACATATTTTTCGCAGTTTATAAACAAATAACGCTATAGGAATTTTCATATTTTATAATATACTTAGCATGAAAATATGAAAATTCAAATAACGTTATTAGTTTATAAACTGTGTAAAACATGTAAAGCTTGAATCTTGAAAAGCTTCCAAACGCCTTTTATCCATAAGAGTCGACAATTATTCTTGTTAGCTAACTCGTAAGTATATTGTATAAACTCGCTGTATATGAAGTTATTAAAAAAATCACTATTTTGTAGTCTATTTTTAACACGTAATGTTTATAAACTAAAGTCAATACTGGAATAACTTATACATTAGTATAATGAATTAATTGTTTGAAAAATATGTAGCTAGTTTTTAGTAGCGAAATAAGTGTCTTGGTAATTTTTAAATTAACAAATAATAAATTGAGTTTTGATTATAACAAAATTATAGTTAAATATAGTATAGTTTAATCAAATTATTTTCAATAGTTAATTGTTAATCATAAATTAAAGCAAGCTTCTTATGCTAAGTTGTTTCTACTTAAAATGTTAGCAAATTACAGTGTAAAGTATTTAGTAAAGTAGTACATTGGATAAATTTTTGATGCTATATTTAGAATGATCCTAGAAATATTCACAACAATATTGACATATCATATACTACAGTATTACTGTTTAATAAATTATGAAATATATATTTTTTGTGTAAACTTTCACAAAGAATGTGTGCTCTGAGGCTCTGACCCAACAAATCAATGCAATTCCACCCGTTTTTGGGTTCACTACACGTTCTCATCACTAAAGCTCTCGATATTGGAATAGTTTGTCATTTGTTTGCCATTCTATCAGTTCTAACCTTAAAGTCAAAGCAAATGAGTATTTTTGCCTCAAATGCATTCTCGAGTCGACAAAGTGAGTGAAAATAAAGAAATTTATGAACTCTATTGAGTTGAAGGATTAAATGTAGGCTTAATCTGATTCTAATGTTATTGAATTTGAATAGAAGTCAAAATTGTTATTAACTTTTTAGTTCAAATACTGTACTGTCGTTATGGAAAGTGTGGGTTCGCCACTCAAAACAGAATATTCTCCAATATTCAGACCCAAACAGCTATTAATTAAGTTTGCCAAGATGATTTTAGTGCAAATTCAAAATGAGCCCACACTCGAGCAGGGGTTCGGGACAGTCGAATGGGTGACTTTGGCGAAGAATGCGCACCCAGTTATGTGCCGGTGTCAAGGCTAAGCAATTGAGGCATTAGTTGACTTGATAATTTTATACAGTATGAATATTGCTGCTATCGCTAACACAAAGGCATACAATCATTGCAATGCAAGCACTCAAGTACTGAAGCAGTGAAGGCCAGGCATTGACTCCCCGACCAAAATAAACTCCGATTTCATGGATCTTACGACTTGTGCTCCGAAGAGCTCTTGATTTACAGCCAAATCGCCGAATCTTGGACTCAATTCAACCAATTTCTGCTATTTTGTTGATGTTTTCATTCAAGTTGTTTTCAACCAATGTAACAAGTAGCTTTTAGTTAGTTGACATGCGATCGAAGATCACATGTTTGCCACTTTCAGTTTAAATTCATGAATTGCTATGAAATTCTTATTACATTATATTTTAGCAATGCACAAATATACAAGTGAGTTTTTATTTGGGACAGATTTAAAATTAGGATTATTTAAATTTAAATGATCAAAATTTAAAAAGCAATTGATTTTTAATACCTGTACCCTTAATATAATTGTTAATTTATAATTAGTCTTAAAATTTTAGTATGTGCATGTTGCATGATAAAATTGATGTAATTTATTGTAATGGTGAAGAGGTAGGAATTGACGAATCTTAAAAAAGGTTTTAAACAAAATAAACAATATAATTTTTTAACTTAGATAAGTATGTTACTATGTTGATATAAATTAGTAACAATATTAACTAAAATGAATTTTAGTACCAGTGTCTTCACAGATAATAAGAAAAGGATGAACAAACTAATTGTTAAAAATAACGTGAAAATTAAATAAAGCTGCACCAAATACGCGTATACAATACACTCTGGTTCAAAACATAAAATTGCATATCTTGATGAATATCTCTGGAACCGCTGAACCGATTTTAGAAATATTTTGTTTGATTTGTTTAGAATTTTGCCAACAATTTTTTAGCCAAGGCAATTTTGATTCCCTTTAATATTATAAAAATTATGAGGAATTCGTGTTTTTGATTTCATTATAAAGCAATATATAAATACTTTTATATGGTTTTCATATTATAACATTAAAAATAAATAAAATAAGGTTGTGAAATTAAATAAATACAATTTTAATTGTTATATTCTTGTTAATTTAAAAATTTTATGCAAAAAAGCAAATCATATATCTTGCCCATTATATTGTATGGAAACTGCTATAAGAATAAAAATTTATCTAGTCCCTCTATTCTAAATTGCTTTGGTGAAAAAGTTTTTGGCAAAATTCTAAACAACGTGATGAAAAAAATTCTCAAATCCATTTAGCGGTTCCCGAGATAATCATTAAAATATGCGTTTTTCAGTTTTGAATCATAGTGTATATACGTATCTCAAACTATACGTATTTGATGTTTTATAACATTCGCCTTATGTTAATACACGAGTTCGCCTTATCTATAGTTACAATTTATTTTGAAAAATTATACTATTTTAGTCAATTCGCCGTATACATGGGTTCGCCGTATCTATGGGATTTTAGGGTAAGTTTATTACCTATTCCATTACGTAATATAAAATTTAGGTAAAGTTCTTAATAGCGATTCAATTCTTCTCTAGTCTTCATCACTAACTGATTGCAAAGAACCTTGGTGATTCTCTCTAAATAGCAATTTATGATACTCAATTTGAAAATAGCATTACTAATTGCATTATGTAGTTGGAATCATAATTTTAAGCTTGATAGTTTTCGAGATATTAAAAATTGAAATTTTGATGTCTATGGGAATTGGCCGAAAATTGCCATGTTCAACACCCGATTAAAGTATATCTATGAAATTTTTCCGAACATCTACTAAGCATAGGATGTTTTCTAGTTGGGTCTCATCTCGTAGTCAAAAGATTTTTTGTAAAATTATTAAATTAGGTTTTATATTGCAACGACACATAACCGGCAAATTATATTTGTATGATAGTTTTATCGATTTTCTAATAGTTTGTTGAAAACTATTTATAGTTTTGTTGGCAAATTAATAGAAATGTTTAACAAAATATTTGAAACTATTAGGTGACACAAGCGATTAGAACTAAAGTAGTGCCGTGCTAACTTTTTTTTATTTTTCCAAACATTTTTAAAAATAATGTATCATTTTAAAGGCGAATAATGAAAGTTATTACTTTAGTTCTACTAGCCTGTGTCAGTCTTTAGTAATCAAATCAATAGATTGGGTGAATTACTAATTAGTTTTTCGAATAAATTTTGTGTTTAACGTTATTTTTTTCTCTGATTCTTCTATGACGTCGCGGGTAAGTTGGGGTAACATCGTTGATATTCTAAGCTCTACTCCACTGAATGGGGTACGAGACTCAGTCGTAACGAATTTGTGCGACACTTGTCTATACTATGCAATGTATATTATACAGAGCCCGGCAAATGTGCATGACCAAAATTATCATAGACTTTATAGGCGCACTGTACAATATGCCATTCAAAAGTCTGCAGTAATCTCTTAAAGTCTACGATAATTTTGGTCATACACATTTGCTGGGCTCTGTACATGATAGACGAGTTCAAAGTTCAAATTTAATTCTAATTAAATCAACATAATGTATCACATTTTCACATTCCTCTAATAATTATTGCTATTTGTATTTTAACTATCAAGTACAAATTGTTTTGTACAATACTGTATAAAGTATTTAATGACGTTTACTGTAATAAAAAATGTAAAAAATGGCGTAATTTGTGAGTCAATAGGTTTGCGACAAAACGTTGAATTGGCGTCAAATGAGCGGTTCTGTTGTCAACATTTCAACGCAATTCACAACTCATTGATTGAATCGACTCTTTGGTCAACCAATCCATCGGTAATTCAAACCGCAATCGCTTTCGGTCTCCGAAATGAACGACTCGTTGAGCCAACTGTCGGCCCATTTGCTGCAAACGCTGTCTCCAGAGCCGAGTGTCCGCAAGAATGCGGAGAAATACTTGCAGTCGATTGAAGGCAACGCCGGCTTTGCGCCGCTTCTCCTCCAACTCATAGACTGCCCACAACTCGACCTAACGGTGCGCATGAGTGGCGCCATTGCCTTCAAGAATCTGGTGAAGAGGAACTGGAGTCCCGCCGAAGACACCGACAGCCAGATCACCGAAACTGATCGAAACGAAATCAAACGAATCATCATTGAGTTGATGCTCAAGAGTCCGGAGCAGATCCAGCGACAACTGAGCGATTCGGTGAGCATTATAGGTCGCGAAGACTTCCCCGAGAAGTGGCCCAAACTGCTGGACGACATGATTGGGCGGATGGGCGGCGCCGACAGCAACTTCAATGCCATCCAAGGGGTGCTGCAAACGGCGCACTCGCTCTTCAAGCGCTACCGACACGAGTTCCAGTCCAACGAGTTGTGGACCGAAATCAAGTACGTGTTGTCGGTCTTCGCCCAACCCTTCACTGCTCTCTTCGTGTGGACTAATGAGTTGGTGCCGACACATGCGAACAATGCGGCGAATCTGCGGACGATCTTCGGGTCTCTCATACTTTGCGCCAAAATCTTCAATAGTCTTAATACACAAGACTTACCCGAGTTTTTCGAAGACAATATGCAGGTCTGGATGAAGCACTTCCTCGACCTGCTCTCCGCAGACTACCAGTGCTTGCACAGTGACAACGACGAAGAGGCCGGTCCGCTCGAGCAGCTCAAGTCGCAGATCTGCGACAACATTGGAATGTATGCCCAGAAGTATAGCGACGAGTTTGAGGCCTATTTGCCCGGATTTGTACAGTCGGTCTGGAATCTGCTCATCAGTAGCGGACCGGAGCCTAAGTTCGACATTTTGGTCAGCAATGCCATCAACTTCTTGTCTTCAGTGGCCAATCGGAGTCAATACCAGAATCTGTTCAAAGCCGACAACGTCTTGGACTCTATTAGCTCTAAAGTAATTGTTCCGAATATGGAGTTTCGGCTCTCGGATGAAGAACTCTTCGAAGACAATCCGGAAGAGTATATTCGGCGCGACATTGAGGGCTCGGATGTGGACACGAGGCGCAGAGCCGCCTGCGATCTCGTGCGGGCGCTGTCCCGACAGTTCGAGAAGGAGATGACGGCTGTCTTCAGCCAATACATCGATCAAATGCTTCAGAAATACTCACAAAATCCGCTGCAGAACTGGAAGAACAAGGACTCAGCCATCTATTTGGTGACATCCCTGGCCGTCAAGAGTGGAACCGCTCGTTTGGGCACAACCACGACATCAGAACTGGTGAATATAACCGACTTCTTCGTCAACGTTGTTCGGCCCGATTTGGAGCGAAGCCCGAACTTGAATGAACTACCGGTGCTGAGAGCCGATGCTCTCAAATATTTGATGACATTCCGCAATCAGTTGCCCTTAAAAGAGGTACTGATTCCGAGTTTAGCGCTTATAGTGCAACACCTGAGTGCTCCGAGTGTTGTAGTGCACACATATGCAGCCAATACTCTGGAAAAGTTGTTTACACTGAGAGACGCGAATCACAAGCAGTTGCCGTCAATCAGAGCCGACGACTTGACTGCTCTCACGGCTCCTCTACTCAACGGACTGTTCGCTCTTCTCTCGACTCCCGGCTCTTCTCAAAACGAATACGTAATGAAAGCAATTATGCGTTCCTTCAGTCTATTGCAGTCAAGCGTTTTGCCCCACTTTCCCCAAATCCTACCACAACTGACCGCTAAGTTGGCCGAAGTGACCAAAAACCCGACGAAACCGCACTTTAATCACTACCTCTTTGAAACACTGAGTCTCTCGATCCGAATCGGGTGTCAAAAGGATCGGACGTTTGTCTCGAACTTCGAAACCGTTTTATTCCCGATATTTCAAGAAATACTGATCCAAGACGTCCAGGAATTCATGCCATATGTCTTCCAAATTATCTCTTTGCTCCTCGAGGTCTACGACACAGCCGTTCCCGAGCCTTACATGCAGTTGTTTCCACATCTCTTGGCGCCCGTGCTTTGGGAACGCGCGGCAAATATTGCGCCATTGGTTCGACTGCTGCAGACGTTCGTCGAGAAGGCGTCCAAACAGATCGCCGACTCTTCGAAACTGCAGCCACTGTTGGGTGTCTTCCAGAAGTTGATATCTTCGAAGACGAACGACAATCAGGGCTTTTATCTGCTCCAGAGCCTCATCCTCTACACAGAGCCCGAAAGTCTGGCGCCGTACATGAAGCAGGTGTTTGTCCTTCTGTTCCAACGCCTCACCACTTCTAAGACAACGAAATACGTGAAGTGTCTTCTCGTCTTCTTCTCGCTCTTTATCTACAAATATAGCGTCGATTCGCTGTCCGAAACCATCGATTCTCTGCAGCAGTCGATGTTTGGAATGGTTTTGGAGAAACTGTTTATACCGGAAGTGCAAAGAGTGGCCGGAAGTGTGGAGAAGAAGATCCTCTCGTTTGGAATGACGAAGATATTGTGCGAACTCGAGTCGACAATGATTGGCCAATACTCGCAATTCTGGGCGCCGTTGTTGCAGTCGTTGGTCGCGCTCTTCGAACTGCCGGTCGACGAGACGACTCCGGCCGACGAGCACTTCATCGAAATCGAGGACACACTTGAATACCAGGCCTCCTATTGCCAGCTCGTGTTCGCCGGACACAAGGAGAGGGACCCTCTCGACGGCATTGTCGCCGACCCCCGACTCTATTTGGCCGAATCGCTCGGCAAGTTGTCGGTCAGACACCCGGGAAAAGTGAATCCTCTCATCACTTCAGGCCTGCCGTCAAATGCCGTCGCATTCGTTCAGAGCTATTGTTTGGCCGCAAACGTAACCATCGCTTGAATCGAGTTTTGATTGCTTTCTGTACTTATAGTTCATTCGAATAAATATTTTCATTTGTTTTACAATTTAATCAATCATTTGATGAGACGTTTCGCACATTTTATTTCAAATGAATGCAAATATAGATAAACTAAAGAGTTTTGTACGAAATGATAGTTTAAATGTAAATGAGTTTTGAGTCAATTGAATGCAAATGCATTGAAATGCCAATCAATTGTCTAATCGATTCGATAGTCTTTGTTCAGCGAATGCCAGAACTGTTGCGCCATTTGTTGCTCCGATTTGTCGTCTCTGTCGATGACTATAAGTCGTTCCAAACTCTTCTCTTCGTTATCATTGAAAAGCACTAAAGGTTTGGAGAAAGCGATTACACAAATGAGTCAATGAGTCAATAGTGAAGAACGGGTCGAGCGGTCGGGCAGTCGCCGAACGTATGCTTACGTCCGATAACTTTCGAGTTTTTCCACGTCTTATACATGACTCTCATGACAGCCGCGAGAGTGAGGTATTCATCGCTTTCGCCGCAACTGTCGTCTCCTTTCAGTTGCCGCACTTCGGCCTCCATCTGCTCGAGGGTTCGGGTGAGCGCTCGAGTCTGGTTCGTCAGTTGGCTCTTGTGCTCCCGTTTGGCCTCGAGTTCGGCCGACAGGGCGTCGATGCGTTGCCTCAAAGCCTGTGATTCGCGCATCAAATCACTTGCCGTGCAGTCAGAGCCGCACTTCGGGTTTGCCTTCAATATAATGCTCTTTAACTGCAACTCATGTCTCGCTTCGAGTTCTGCCACTAAATCGTTGTTCACTTCAATACTTTCGCTCAAAATATCAAACTTTTTCCGCAACTCATCCCTCGTTTCGCAAACAAATTCAAACCAATCGTTAAAATCGCTTTCAATCGATTCAATCGGTTTCGCGATTTTCTAATTTAATTCAATAAATACTTTTAATTCAAATTCACTAAACAATTAAAGCATTAAATTAAGACAAAACTCACGAAATCATTGGATTTGCTCTCATTTGTTGACATAATTTCCAGCAATTGTTTCAATTGTTGCAAAAATTAGATGTTTTTCATTGAGACTCAGATCGACGTTATGTACGAAATATGAGCCAAAACGCGCCGAAACCGAGTCTAACGTTATTTTCAAATTTATTTCGATTCTATAGTTTTGTTTCGCACATAAATTACGTAAATTCTAATACATAGAATAAGTAAGGTTGTAAATTTCAGTAAAATTTATTTTTAAGTGAAAGTTTCATTGAAAAATTGAAACTTTCACTTTGCATAGTTTAATATAAAAACAATAGAAAATTAAATATGCAAATTATAGTTTAATCAATTTAACATTAAATTAGCTATTTTAGTATTACTATTGCTATTATTAGTAATACTAAAAATAATATTACTAGGTTCAGAGCTAGAGCTATCATTACTATTAGTTAATTAATTACGACTAGCTAGTTTTAAAAAAATTAGTTTTAAATATGATGCAATACAAAATAAAATTTTCATGAAATTTATTTTTCAAAATGAAAATTCCAGTGAAATTTCATGAAACTTTCATGTGAAATTTTCACAATCTTTCACTGCTTACAACTCAAGATAAGTAATAAGTAATTCAAAAATAGAGTCACCGATGCGTTAAACTGACGGCGAATTACCTTTTTGTGTAAGCATTTGCTAATAATTTTTATATAAATCTAAAGATTTATGGCTAAGAAAATGATTTTTGACAAAAATATCTGCGAATGGGCCGAAACGTGGCTGCAATTAACGGTCGGAGTCGGTGTTCTATACAGTAGTTACAGTGTTAGCATTGCTAAGCCGTGTGTGTTGTGCTTCTCTCTATAGCACTCCAATGCATAGCAAACCAATGCATATGCGCTACGACTGCATAACTACTACATAACAAACAAACAGATAGAATAGGATTTAAATAAAAGTTTAATGTAATTAGAGATCGATTGGGACTACAGCTGTTAAGGCGAATAATGTTAAGTGAAATTCGGTTAAACCAAAGGTAGCACTAAATCGGCGGTTAATGTCTTATTTGAAATAACATTATTCGACTTAACCAAATGTGACTTAGCATTCCACCTGATACTATTAAATTGTTCAGATTATTTTTCATAATTATAATTTTGACTGATGTATTGTCCAAATGTTTGACACCTTGTAAAAAGCCACAAAGTTGCAGGTGTGTAATGTAAGGAAGCAGCTATTTTTATGATTTAACACGGTGAAATTACT
>JAQIXC010002814.1:0-10067 GCA_034697605.1 Metabelba pulverosa
GAGAGATAGAGAGAGAGAGAGAGAGAGAGAGAGAGAGAGAGCGAGGGAGAGAGGGAGGGAGAGAGAGAGAGAGAGAACGCAAAAATGCAATTCTGGCACAATCTTTAATATTACCATTATCATATTGTAACACTAAAATAAGAGCAATATAAAATTATACATATTTTTCTTCATTTATTTGGTCTCTCTCTCTCTCTCTCTCTCTCTCTCTTTCTCTCTCTCTCTCTCTCTCCGCATCTCCTTTTACATGTCGTTAAGAGTACATAATATAAATTTGTGTTATTTCGCGCATAAAATATAGTTCTGTTCGCTAACAGAATATTCGCGATCTAATTGTGTTTTATTATGATCTTGCTTGTTTTTTAGTTCGCTCTGTTCCGCAAATTTATGTTTGTAAATATTTCAGAGAAATACAGAATATTTTTCTCGTTCTGAGATCTATTTGGAAAAATAAACATCATAAAAACCGAAATTGATATGAAAATGCATTTATAATCCCGAACATCTGTCTCCGCCATTATTTCCATTTGAAAATTTAAGCTTGAACAATCCATGCTAATGGCTAGAAATAAACCAGATACTAATAATATAAATTCTGATCATCGAGATAGAATCGCAACGAATAATTCTTTATAATAGGCATGATAAATAATCTAAACATTTAGTTTTAAACATGCTTATAAATGCTGCAAGTAATTGCAAAATGGAGAGTAAACGTTATAAACCTTAAATATTATTAAAGCAAATAAATTGTTCAATTTAAATTTGTTAGAATTGGCAATTTAAAAAATGTATTAATAAAATTTTGCGCAAAAAATCTCATTTTAAATCAAATCTAGGCATGCTCATTTATTTGCCAGTCATACAAATCTAATAGTAAATGCGTTTTGAAGTAAGTGTTAGACTTAATGCTTATCGAATGGAAAAGTGGAAAAAGTAAGAAATAAAATCACAATTTTTAGTTTTTGCTTGCTAGTTAACTTATTGTTGCATTAGTTTTAGCATGCCACCTGTCTCTCTGCCATTCTCTTTAACTCTCTCTCCTATTCTTTCTCCTATTCTTTCTCCTATTCTTTCTCCTATTCTCTCTTCTATTCTCTCTCTCTCTCTCTCTCTCTCTCTCTCTCTCTCTCTCTCTCTCTCCACCGAAACTGACTTTTCTATGGCTTAGAAAACACGACTAAAAACAGCGAAAAATAATTAAATAAAATTCGAGGAAAACATAGATTCGGCCGAAAAAAAGAGTTGTATTTAAGTGACGAACGGAATCGATGTGCGACTGAATGCGAATAAAAACGACAAATAAAAACAAAGCCATAAAAACGCACTGTTTTCCGAATACATCGAAATTCGATAATAAAACCGAAAATATCTATAAAAAGTGGAATACAATGCCTACTCATCGACGAAACGAATATTCTTTTGACAGTAAATATCAATCATTTGCTCTTTTATTGCCGAAACAAACTGCGAGACGAAAAGAAAAGTTTTAAAAACAATTCGCGTTTATCTCATTTTAAAGCCTATAAAATACAATTATTATCATTTCAGTGATTATTATTGTGTTTGTCTAAAATCATTACATTGTAAAAAAATAGCCTGAACAGTTTACCGTGTTCAGCTATCTAGAATAGAAGTATTTTATATTATAACTTAAAAATAAGATTGTTATCAATTTATTAAACTACAATGAGCATATTATCCATTTTAAATTGTTTTTATAATATAGCTTTCCTTAAACTAAAAAAATCTAGCTTACAACTTGTAGTAAATTTTAAATTAACAAGGTAACACCTAATCAATAAGGTTATCTAAACAAATATAATCGCATATTTTACTATGTTTAATTTAGTTAAAAGGTAATATTATAAAGGCATGCTAAAATCGAGTGTCATGCATTAGAGAATAAATACAGTTATTAAGATTGCTAAATGAAAAATGTGAGCATGCTACTGACCACGATGAGTACGGTGATGAGGCAGAGGATGGCGACGTAGAACCACTGCTCGTTGAACCAGCGCTTCAATGAGGCCATACTCTCGTTGGAGAGCAGAAGTCGGCGCAAAGTGGCCAAAGGGCCGGACGGATCCACTTCTCGACACTTCTGGAACGCATCGCAATAGCCGTTGTAATTATCACATGGAGTGCCCGGTTTGGCGTTTAGGTCCGGCACGTCGTATGGCACTGAGTTCCACTCGAATGACGACCTGTGCAACCGGCGCCAGACGGCCAGCCATTTAGCATGGTCATCGCGAACATAGGGCGAATTGATTAGTACGAGAAGGGAATACTGTATATTTTAACAAGATGCAATCTAAGCGCATCGATAATAGAATAGCGGAGAAAATGTATATTTCGTTCGCAAAACTCCTTGTGCGCCGTAATAAATGGGCGCCGAAGCCCGTCCGGAGCTGTTAGTGCCCTAACTGTTACGACTCCTAAGCGTATAATAACGTCTGCGATATATTGGCTGCGATTGCCGTTCGGTATATATACGCCGTTTATATGTAATGCCATTCAAATCAAATTGCGAATCAAATCCAATGTTTTATTTTAAATGTGCGCTCATATTGTCGGCGAATTCTGTTTTGTGCAGTTTATACTCGATAATAGTGTACAGTATGTATGTCGTTAGATAAAAAGAGTATGTTAGAAATGAGTTCTTTCACTCGTTTCGAGAAAAAACCAACTTAGCAAAATATATCGCAGCTAATAATGCTGCATGAGCAAATTATAGACATATTGATTGTGCTAGTTAAGTTTTAACGGCTAACATTGCGTAAATTATTCAGTGTAGAGCTGGATCAGCTGCAGCTATTCTGCCATACTATTGACGTACAATACTACTGTATATACTGTATATTGTAATTTATGCAATGGTTTTAGCTAGTTTAATTTCGGGAGTTTCGTACAAATAGAATTTATTTTTTGATTTTAATTTATACAGTGTAAAGTGTGTGCACGTACTTGCAAGTCGAGTCCTTCGACGGCAGCCGACAGCAGAGTTCGCACGACTTGGTCACCGGATCATTTGGTCCACGTCGGCACTGACACGACTCCAATCCGTATGCCATGCATATACTGCCCGTGCATTCCTGGCCGCCCGGCAGGCATACGAAACGACGCGAAACGAAAAACACGAAAATCAGTTAAAAGTGTAAAACCGATCGATCCGTTTCACTCGTATTCATACAAATACTTTTCCGAATATATTTATATTTTGTTTTTTTGTTTGTGCTTTGATTTTTGAATGTTTAGAAATTTTGAACTGTGCAAATTTATACCAACAGCAAAAATGGGTTTAGTGCCACTTTGGAAAATTGCTTTTCGAGTTCTTATCGCACAAACCCAATGACACTTTTAAACTGTGTGTTTTTAAAAGTCTAATTATTTTTTGCTGTTTTTAATTTTAAACAAATCTATTATTTCGTTTAAATCAATTCATTTTTATAGACATTCTACTCCTAAATGTTGTCATTTAGTCTGTCTGTTCATGCTAGTTTTAATAGACATAAATTTATTACAATTAGCCGGCGTCTAAATCGCGTTTTATACAGTGTAATAAAGCCAGACACTTGCCAATTAGATTTTAATACCATGTTTAGTGATTTACATTTTGCTAGTGTACAGTATATTCTTTAATACCGTATTTAATATTAATATTTGTTTATCAAAAACATACGTCTATTCTATTTATTCTTACATAGAATAAATTTATTTACGATATAGAAATTTGCATATTTAATTCAATATGATAATTATTTGCAAAAATAATTACTGATTAAAAATTATACTGTGCATTAATAATTATTTTATTAATTTAAATAATAAAAACAAAAGCTTTTTAATGAGTCTATTGTGCTGTCTTATTATGTGGACTTAGTAAAACAATCTAGCTAACAATCTGACTAAATTACCAAGTTGTTTTTATTAGATATTCCTAGAATTATTTACAATTTATTTAAATTTATTAATTGATAAAACATTTGTTTTGAATTAATTAAAAACGTAATTTATATAATTAGCAAAAAGCTGACTTAATTAGAAAACAAACATGGTATAATTGATGCATTCACTTTTGCAAACGCATAAACAAATCTAATTAAAATTGTGTTTTTAAAAACATTTTTCGAACATTAGCCGAAAAATACTGTACAAAATGAACTTAAATTTTATTTTTGTGTTTTTAATGCATTTTAATTAAAATGCGAATAAATTTTCGCTCAAAACAAGAGCCGATGAGAGAGCGAACGCCGTTTGGACTGAGAGCGACATCAGAGCTAACATTTGCCTTTGTTTTCGATAAACAAAAACGTATACGAAATTAATTAAATAAACTGCCATGTGCAAATGTGCAATAAGACAAAACAGCATTGGGCTACGTAATTATACAGGGTGAGTTAAAAATAGACGAGAGTAAGACAAAGTGAAAAAATTAGTACTGATTTGTAAAATGCATACAAATTCTGTACACATTCTGTACACATTCTCTCTCTCTCTCTCTCTCTCTCTCTCTCTCTCTCTCTCTCTCTCTCTCTCTCGCCGTCTGCTCTTATTTGTTTAATTAGCTGCATGATTAAATTAGCAAAATTCGACGCACTATTAAACATGTTAGTACGCGTGTGTGTGGTTTGAGTATTGTACACTGTAGTATTTAGGATGCGTTTGTCGCACACTTACCCCCATATAGCACACGTACTCCTCATTGCAAATGGTTTTATTCGGTTTGTTGGTCGACGCCGGACATTGTGGTCCCTGACCAGTATAGATGCAAATTCGCACAATTAAGGAAAATATTTTATCACGCTCATTTGAGACACAATTAGTTCCGACAATACTGCATGTTTACTTATTTTTTTTAACTGCAGTAATTAAATGTAAACTTACAATAGTATACTTACAGTACTATAAAAGTATTATGCAACTTGAAATATGTTTTTGATCTATGTACTAAGTGTGTTCACAATTGAGAACTAAATTTTTGCATGCTAATTCTGGATATTTTTATAAATTTAATTTATGTAATTTATTTGCGTTTTAAAAAAATGTTAACAAAAAGTAAATTGTATTTTTGTTTTTGTTATATAAATGCAGAAAATATTTATCATTTTTATTGTTGGAGTGAATCAATTTGAGTGTTTACTTCCGAGAAATAAACTGTGTAAGATTATTAGATTCTGGTTTTTACCACGAATAAGTATTTATCTATTATTCAATAAGAGCAATGCAATCACTTATCAATAACTCAAAAATCTATTATCGCTTCCCAGTTATTGACCATAAATCTCAATGTGGTATTAAACAAGCACAATTTTCATATCATTCAAATATGCTGGTTAGGCATGGCACATTGTGGCCAAGACTCTAGAAACAATCGCATGACTCTTTCTATTAGATAAACGGCGAAATCTTATGTAGAAATTGTTTCTTACGAACAAAGATTATTGCTAAAATTATATTATAAATTTGCATGTATATAATATAATAAACGCTGTATGTAAAGTACATTGCACAATATATGTTAACAGTAGTTATACGTATGATACGTTTCACATATTTTATACAGTATATTTAAATATATGATAGCACATGCATGCAGATATGCGATTTTATGTGCCATGTTCAAAATTTACGTAATAAAATTTATTTCATAAAATATCAAATCATAAAGTGCCGCCGTGCTGGAATCTATCATACTTAAATTTTTGTTTTTTATATTAAAAGCAAAACTTTTTCATAACAAGACTACAGTTCAAATTTGATTGTGCCATAATAATAAAAAATAATTTATGCTGATTAATTAAAGTGCCAATTAAAATTTTTTAAATATTTTTAGATTAGATTATTCGTGATAAAGTTGTGCATTATTTTATTACATTATGAAAATTACTAAGAGATAAAAAAATATTTAATAGCTCTAAATTGAAAGCAATTAGCAACTTTTTCAAAAACAAAATTGTCATGAACATTTTTATTAGATCTACATTCTAATGGCTTATTGCTCACTGCTATGTGCATTAATTTAATCAAAGCACAAAAATAGTTCATCACTGCTAATGTAGACGTAGGTTAGAGCTGAGCAGGTCCGGGTCTTTGAGGTCCAAAACCCGAAGACCCGGACCGGACCCGGACCTCCACATTGAGGACCCGGACCCGGACCTCTACTAAAACTGAGGACCAGGACCCGGACCCGGACCTCTAAAGACCTCAGGTCCGGGTCCGGGTTCTACGACCTGAGGTCTTTTTGCTCAGCTCTAACGTAGGTGATTTCAATTTGCAAAACGCACTAAAAAAGACTTTTATACAGTGTACTTTTATTAATACTGTATATTAAGTGTTGGGAATATACTGTGCAAAGCACTCGAACTGATCTTAAATATATTTAAAACGAAATTCACTTTTTGGTAGCTCTCAATCAAAATGATTGCATTTCGCGCAAAATATACTTGGTAAAAATTTTAATTTTAGCTGTCTATCTGATCGAGGATATCATGCTTAATAAAAGTGCACTATAAAATTTTACAATGCTACAATTACAGTTTTAAAAATAAATTTTAAAAATGTATTTATATTATGCTATTATATATTTATAAAATATTTTTTAGAAATTTAACCTAAATTAAATTTTTTGCAGTGTAAAATTAGCTTTTGAAATCTAAGAAATTAAAAAATTTCTACACAGTATAAAGTAAAAAGTCTTTTTGAGTTAAAATGTTTCAAAACATATGCTCCACATATATACATTGTAGTATAGAATAGATTAAAATACGAAACTGTCGTTTACTCTCGTTTTCTGTACCGAAAATCTAATTAATTTTTTTTTACTATTCTTTCGCCAAAACTCTGGAAAATAGAGCCGAAAAAGTAGTGAAATATAAAACGAATGAAAAAAAAAAATAGTTTTTAGCAAAAAATATATTCAAAAGCCTTAGGAATTCGCGAATTTCTTTTATGCAAATCATCAACAGAATAGTGAAAATGCGAAAAAATATTTTTATGAAAATTGTGAACAGTTTCTTTTATCCGTTTATATCCCTCGCAAATGTCTATCAAAGTACACACCTCTTACACAGCATCAAATGTATTCACATGTATAAAATATATGTATAAGTTGTTATAAATACAAAAAGAAATAAGAATATAAATTTTATATTTCATAAAAAAATAGTAAATTCCTTAATCCCGCTAAAAATAAATTAGAAATATAAAATTGTTTTTAATAGAAAAAGTAAATAGATTGCATTCGAGTGCCATGATAGAATATCTTTGTATATTCTTATTAGTATATGATAGTATATTTATATTCAATATATATTTGTGCAATATATTATTGTGTATTATTTTTTTGCATAGTTGTTAATGCAATATATTTTGAGTATATTTTTATGTAATATACGTATATATATATTTGAGCATGATGAAAAGGATATTTGCAATAACTGGCGGTGCGGCAGCCATTATCATCGCGGCATTTATTACCAACTTTCAATTTGCAGTCTTGCGTACAACAGGGACCCTGACTCGGACTGGGGAATTGGGAGAAAATTGAGCATGATTAGTTCTCTCGTCCGTGTATGTGCCTAGCAGCTTTAATTAATTGCAATTAATTTTGATAAAACCATAATTCCTTATAGTATTCGCAACTATGCGTTAATTATCGCTTTAATTGCTCGTGAATAGCATTTTAGCATTCTACTTTTTTTGTGTGTGTGCCTCTTTTGTTATTTAGCCATTGTATCCATTGTACAAAATTGTCGAGTACACAGTATAATTTATATGTAATCGCGAATATAATTAATATGAAACCCTTTTTCGCGATGTTCGCCGAAATCGTTTGGGGAATAAAAAATAAAAACTCTTTTTTATATTCAATTTGCATTACAACTGGTTTTATGCAATACACTTTAGACTAGACTGTATATATATTTTTTTATTCTATGCGAAAGTTTACGCAAATTTATTCCGTATATTCTCTGCGCGATTTCCTAACTCACTTATAGCTGCTATACAAAATAGAACTGTATATTTGTAAATATAATCTAAATATAAATAGATTTCTTTCACATGAAATAAAATTCTAATTTATATATATTTTTCGATATACTTTTATACTGTATAAAAAATGTAAAAATAAATTCTGAGAATTCCTGAGTTTTATCATGACAATGGTAGATAGAAGAAAGTAGATTGCTAGAAAAAATTTCTAATTTATATATAAGAAAAACGAGAATTTTATATCAAAAGAAGAATTTATTCCGTTTTTCGGCGAAAAAAATAAATAAAAAATATTTTGGAAAAAACAGAATATTTTTAAAAATCCATTATAAAAATTGACCCAAAAAACAAACTGTACAAAAAAGGAGTTTGAACTGTTTGTACATACCTACAGATCACTTTCGGGCGCAGTCTTCGGCAGCAGAAAAATTGAAAAATATAGTATGATAATATACTGATTTTGAGGCGAACAAAAATATCAATCAAAAAACAAAAACTTTCGCTACACTTATCACCGGAAAAGCTAGAGATAACAAATAGACTAAAATAATAGTTTTGCTATAAATAAAAAATAGTATCATGGTGATAAGCGGGCGAGTGTCTAAATAGGAAAACAATTTATAAACTAATCAGTACGATTGATCAGCATGCACACATTGGCACACATAGTTAAGCACCTATATTCTCAGTTAAGGTTGGACGATGCATGTATTATATAAATGCATTATAACTGTACAGTATATTATATTCTATAACCAAGTATAACACATGTATAATATTTATATAATATAAAGTACATTATATTAAATAAAATAAGCAAATTGCTCTGTTCAGAAATTCTAATATTGCTTGCTGAAATTTTTGTTATTAGCTAGTATACAATTTGAGCACATAAAAGATTTAGCAAAAGCAAATAATAAAAAGATTTGCATGCTTAATACATAATTTTATGTATAATACCTAGATAACGTACGTGTAATACACGAATAATATACGCAAAATACAAAGTGTAATTTAAATAGTACAAAAATCGGCCAGCCCTACACTGGGCACATACATACCGGCACGGCACCTCGTCGTGGGGCGGGTTGGTGCGCATGGGGTAACAACACGGCTCCTTACAGTCCTCTTCCCAGCCGCAGTCGCACTCCTCGCCCTCCTCGACCACCTCATTGCCGCAAATCGAGTCTTGCGGTTCTTATCGGATAAAATAAGCAGGATAGAAAAAAATCCAACATAATAAAAAAAAAGAGCGGAAAGTATTAAACATGATAAACGAGCGAATAATTCGATTGAAAGTCGCGTTCGGGCGTCGAATCGCTTGGCGTTCGCTGACGCGCGTAATCTTAAGCCCAGTAAACAAAACGACATTATCTGCTAAATAGTGTCGACACCAAAATAGGAAGAAATAACTACACAGTATAAAAATTCTACACACTATAAAAATCAAGTATACTGTATAAATAACCATAGCCTAAGTTTGGGCTCAGATTTCCGATACATTCGCCGCGAATTAAACGCGAATTTCAATCCGCTTTTTGTGAGGTATTTATTGTCGTAACAAAAATGAGTAATTGATATATTTAGGCGGAAAAGTAGCAAGATAAAAAAAAGTTGTGTTCGGGGATTATACCTTGAAAGCAGCCCTTCATACTCTTGGCCTTGGTGTTGAGCACCGCGTTGATGCTCTTGAGACTGCATGGTGAAAACTTGTTGTTATTGCGCTTGTCGCCCGAAGTGGCCCGGGCGAACATGATATAATTCCCGTTCTCGCCCCCGGGCGTACAGTTCGTGTCGTCTTCCGGGTCGTGCTGTCGCGGCAAATATACATGGTAATAAATATATCGCTCAAATAAAACATTCAGATAACGTTTGAATTAATAGCCTGTGCGCTAAACACCCAGTTATGTCCATTTCGCCGAGAAAATGTTATTGATAATTTTTATGAATGATGTTTGATTAGATTCTATTGCCGATAATAATGTAGGTTGATTGTTTTTAATACCTTTGATGGCTGCAAGCAAAGAAAAGGTATATATAATTTCACCTCTGACCCACCCACCCACCCACCC
>JAQIXC010002815.1:0-10066 GCA_034697605.1 Metabelba pulverosa
CGACTCCTCATTCAATGCGTCTTTTTGTCCGATTTGTTGGTCGCACTTCGGGTCGGCTTTGGTTTCGGTTTTGGTTTCGGCTTCGGTTTCGGCTTCGGCTTCGGCTTCGGTTGCGCTGACCATATGTTCGACTTTAATGCCATTCTTGTTGCGAATGCATTGATTGCACTCCCATTTGCCTGTAAGTCGAGTCGAGTGAGACGTTAGAGTCAATGAAATGAGTAGTGAATGCAATCAAAGCAATGCTGTGCCGACCGATGGGCTTGAGTTTGACGGTCGGAATGTGACAATTCATGTGAAAGCCTTTGTCGCAGAGGTCGCACAACAACATCTTCATCGGGTCCCTCGAGTCGCGGCAGACATCGCATGTCTTGCACTCGAGACACTGCCAGGGACTACGGCCCGAGCGCTCGGCCAACTCGTCGCTGTAGTCCATACAACTCGGATGTGCTTTAAGTGATTAGGCGTTAGAGCCGAGCGATTGCCTGAACCGAGCATTAGGGCAAACGAGGCATACCTTTGGCGCTACAGTCCTTACAACTCAACAACTCCTCCCTCTGTCCGCGTTTGTTGGCTTTGGAGCTGAGTTGACATAAGTCGCACTTCGGCTCAAAGCTGTTCCGCATGTATTGCAAACCCAATTCGGACGACTCGATAAAGTCAGGTCCCAATGACTTCTTGAATTTCTGCCCAATTGTAGTCAATCAACAAATTTAGTTCTTTCACTCAGACTAGTGCTCAACGCAATCGCAACCAAACCTTTCGTTTGCTGACCGGGCGCTCGCGCGGCACCACTAGCGACGTCTTTTTGCGCGACACAGCGCTACTGTCCGTGTCGTTCGGCGCGACTGATGGCACTTCACTCATATCGATGTCATCTGTATTGGCGGTCATTATTAATGGCGTTTTGTTGAGACAATAGTTTGTGTTTTCATTCAGTAAAAAGTTAGACATAAATGACATAATCTATTGACAAACCATTCTCTCGGTTCTGATCGTTAGTATTGGTGCCGAACAGGTTGGACGAGGAGGCCGTCTGGTCGACGTCGCCTTTGCGCGGAACTATTCGCTTGCCTACGGACAGCTCGTAATTGCCGTTCGACAGCTGTCTAACTGAGCCTAAAGGGGAGCGGAGGGCCGGGGATGTCGGTGAGACGTTTTGCTCGCATATGGCACCGGCAGTGCAAAGAGGCAATACCTGCTTCGATGGCGCTCTTCAGCACTTTGTCGACCTGTGGTTGGCTGTACTCCAAGTTATGGCAGTTCCGGCGCAAAGAGTCGACAATATCTGATTTGGAGACCCCGTTGTGCGCCGAACGGCACAGGACTCGCAATTCGCGTAAAACCCGTTTAACAGTTTGTTGGCTAACGTTCCAACACTTGTCCGGCGCCGACATGATGTGGTTCGACATCTTCTGACTAAACTTCATGGGATTGCGATAACTCACCGAATCCTTGTACTTGACCTTAAGGACCGAGCCGTCGCTGACGGCCTCTCGGATGGCAATCACCACCTCTTCCCTCTTCATACCGAACCTCCTTTGGACGAAAGTGCAGATCTTGGTCTCGTCCGGACGGGCTTTGCGGCCCTTCAGCGAATCGATGGCACAGATGATCATTCGAGTGCTTTCGTTGGCCGGAGTCGACTCACTCGCCTCCGGGTTCGACATTACGCGACCGAACGTTGCTTTCCGGCCGACTATCGGTCGATCACTCGCTCTTTGGAACAGTTTTGCGGAGAAAATAATTGCGAGAATCAGTCGAAGGTTTACACTATTGCACAGCTAATAGATATAGAGTTGAGAAGTGGCGCAGTCGTCGACCGGTCAGGTAGGCTATCAGACTGTGCGCTACGAGTAGTCGAGGCAAGTTGGCTATGAGCTGAGCAGAAGCCCAAGCATAGCCTACGCGGCTATATAGCGCGCACTCAGCCCAAGTAGCAAGTAGTGAGATCTCTCTGCCAGGCCTATGCCTATGTAGTATCAGAATCGCGTTACTAGTATTGTACAGTGTATTGTAGATTGTACAGTACGTTGTGAATCGAGAATTGTGAATTGGCAACTTTATCAGTGCAGTGCAAAGGTAGAACCAAACACCGAGTTGTCTCCTCTCACTCGAATGGCTGACCACAGAAGCCGTTACTGTTGTCGACGACAGCGAACAGAGCCTCAGAGTCTGCGAACAGAATATCGCGACTAAAGCACTGAAGCACTGAAGCGCTCAACCGATTCTGTAGAGCGATGTTCGCAATATTGTTCGTTCAGTACAAGTGGTTCACTACGAGTGCTTCAGTACGAGTTGGCAGACGTTTCGCGCAATAGTCACTCTCACAGCCGAGTTCTCGTAGTTCTAGCAATCATTGAGCGGTTCGACAGAGCGGTTCGACAGAGCGGTTCGACAGAGCGGTCCGTCAGAGCGCCCGCACCTCTCCATCGGTTGTCGTATTCGAGAATCGGATTGAATGAAAGAAATGGAATTCAATGAAAGGCGATATGAAAAGCGAGTGTCGGCCACAGGTGTGAAGAGCAAATGGATTAAAGCCTTCCGGACCCTCAAACTGGTGACCAGTACTGGTGACAGGTATGACAAACTACTTCACTAACTATCTCTACCCGAGTATCCAATTCCGAGCTTAAGTTCTCGCGTTATATCATATGTTTCTAACCCAACGCAACAAATCTAATACTAAATTCATTTATTATTAAACTCTTCATTCGCTTCGGTATAGCCGTTGAAAACAATATTCGCTTTAATGCGAGTTTGCCTTCAATTCAAACCATTCTATTCGACAGTTTCCTTCACTTTTTTCGCTTCTTTTACTTTTCTGCTTCTATTACTAATTAATTACACAAAAAGAATATCTTTTCATAATTAGCTTCTCTTCTTCTCGACAAACATTTTTGTTCGTAACAAACCATAAGTTTCTTTACTATTTGACAAATACTTTGTAACGAACTATAGGCCAATAGTAAGTCAAATCTAGTTCTGAATATAAGGCGAAAAATAATTGATAAATTAAATACATTATGTTTAAAGTTTGTAAATTATTGATAATTTTTATTAATCTTGCTTTTGAAAAAAGTTTAAAGATATTATAAAATTTATATATCAATATATTAACTTATATTTAATAACATTGTATATTAAGTTATATTGAGAACATTCTAAGCGATTACTCGATTTTATTCTCTAATTTCAAGCTTTTTGTTCGAATAGTTTTTAATCTCTTTTTTTGTTAAACAAAAAATATTTGATTTATTATATTTTATCGACTAAATGAATACTGAATTAATGTTTAATCAGTTTAATTCTATAACTATACTTTAGTTCTACTATTCCATCATTCTCTCTCTCTCTCTCTCTCCCTCTTGTCTGCTCTCCTTTCCTCTCAGATTACTCGAGATTATTGAATGAGAGAGATATCACACAAACTGCATAAGTCTATAATACAATTTATTCACTATTATATTGTAATAAATAACAAGATAAATTTTGCTGAATAAGAAACAATTGTGTTGAGGAAAATGCTTTTCGAAACATTTTCTATTGAAAAGATGCGAAAAAGAAGAGACGCCCTATGCTCTCGGCGCTCGATGAAGGGGGTGTTGAGTAGACTCCAGTAGATAAGCAAATAATGCTTTTCATTAATACCACTAACTCTTAGTCAGGTTTTTATAACTATTAATATTATCTTCAATTAAACTAATTTTGTTTAACTAACAGGTAGAATAAATAGGCATGTCACCCACGGATCGGCCTTAATTGTACACCAAAT
This sequence comes from Metabelba pulverosa, assembly GCA_034697605.1. Taxonomy (NCBI): domain Eukaryota; kingdom Metazoa; phylum Arthropoda; class Arachnida; order Sarcoptiformes; family Damaeidae; genus Metabelba; species Metabelba pulverosa. The sequence goes on from JAQIXC010002815.1 coordinate 3,776, forward strand.
CAAAGATAAACCCCAAAACATAACTACCTATAAATACTATTTTACACAGTTTTAAAATTTGATTAAAATAGAATTTTAGAAAATAAATTTGTGCAAATTAAATTTCGGAAATTTGCAATTTGCCACTGCAACTCGATTTGAAACGAACTCACTTTTTGCTGCTTTTTATATAGAAATACACATAACGTTTGAAGTTATATTTCATTGAGTTTCTAAATAATTGGTTTAATTTAATGCGATTTTTGCACAAATTTCTTCTATCTATTATAAGTATGGCTACACTAATGGAGAGCCGACACTATTGGTGCAAAACTCGAGTTACAGATTGGAGAGCTTTGTTACCTTGTTCAGTTAATTTGTCCAATTGTTCATTATACAAATAATATTTGTTGATGTATTTGTTCGACGATTGATAAGAGTTTTTTGGTCGCAATAAAAAGCAATTCTCTCTCTCCGTGTGCGCCAATGAGAGCACCCGAACCCTAATCTTCTACAAACCTGAACCCAAATATAAATGTCAGTAAAGCTTAAATAGTTTAAGTGTTTTCATGTCATACTTCGCTTTCAATATTTGCTAGAATTCTAAAATCTATTTTCCCTTCGGTTTACACATTCGGATAATTAATTTTAATTTTGAGTTCTCGAGTGCTCTTCAAAACATTCTTTTGCAGCAAAATCTCAATATAAGTCTTCAATGCATTCAAATGCTAGTTATGAGGAACTGAATGCCAATTCTTAAAAAACATTTCAAATTTTCTCTTTCAATAAATTTTAATCAAGAAATCAATGAATAACTAAGAACTCAATCTGCTATGAAATCAGAAATTTTTCATTTATTTTTTCAAAAGTAGTTATATTTTTTGCTTATATTTTGATCAGAATTTTCTTTATTAGCAAATATTTTCCGATTGAGTGACTTATTGATCGATGCATTCAATTGATTGTCTTATAGAGTGAGTGAATCTTAATTAAATGTTTGGCACATTTACTCCACATTTAAATAAGACTTCGATTCTGTTTAATATAAACCAAGTTATTGGCATAATTTCTATTCTAAATCACATTCAATTAGATTTATTTTAATTGCAACAAATTATTTTAAGCTATCCTAATTCTCAATGTGATATATTTTGGCTTGCTTGTTTTATTATTTTAAGCTAAAGAGCAGTGTAAGTAATTTTTATTATACGCTCTTTTATTTTACGTTATTTTTATTTAAAGTTCTAGAACTATAAGTCGATTATGACAAAATTATAACTTGATTAAAAACAGCAAGTAAAAAAATAAAATGTAATGACTAACATGCATTTTATAAAAGCAGCTAATAAATTTTTATTGCTTTTTTAAATTAAAATAAAATAAGATTATACTGTATTTTAAAAGTTTTTTTTGACTAGTGGTGAATTATTTTTAATTTAAATTATATTTAAAATATAAATACTAAGTGTATATAATAATTTTTTAGTTTATTAAATAAAATATATCTTGGTGTTTATATTTTAATATATAAAATTAATATGTATAGATCTGTCAATTCTGTTATTATACAAAAACTTTTAACCATGTGACTTTATATATACAGATAATTGTAGACAAAGTTTACATTTATATAAAATATTTTAAAAATAATATTTAAATATATTGATATAAAAGATGAGAAGACAAATATAAGTTGGTACAGATATAAACTTTATCTACATTTTTACACTAATATGACTATATCTCCTCGGAGTAGATGAACAAGAATTTGCATTTTAATAATTGAATTATACAATAAATTATTGGCAAAAAAAATGTTGACTAATCTGATTATATAAAGCACATTTTGTGTTATTTTAATTATTATGTCTTAATATTTATAAATAAGTTTTATTTTCAAGTATACAAAGGGAATAAATCATTGAATAAATCAACGTTTTATTAATTTTTTGAAATTAATATTATACCATTTATATTTATTAATATATGTATAGTTATTATAAAAAAATTACTTTACAGTTATAATAGTAATATAATAGTTATATAATGTAGTATAAATTGAATAGAAAAAGATTAATTGTAAATACTTTTAAAATAATTCATTTCTGCTAACACTAGCATTAATTCTGTTAATTGACATTTAAATATTGTACTGATTTACTATAGTTTGGCATTAATTAATATCATGACATTTGATATAAATTAAAATTTCTATTATATTTAATACTTATTGAACAAGAATTTAGACAATTTTTCGGATATCCGCTCTTAAGTCTAAGGCTTACGGCTTAATGTTTTTCATTAAATTCAAAAGTGCAGGACTGGGAGGGAGGGCTGTGAGGGAGGGCTGGGAGGGAGGGCTGTGAGGGAGGGCTGGGAGGGAGGGCTGGGAGGGCTGGAAGAAGGGAGAGAGAGAGAATATTAAAAAATTAATTTATATTTGAATTGAATAATTACGTATAACACAAGAATTAATTCTTACAATTAAAAAAATTGATTAAAACTCAGCAACAAAAAATTTACCAGAACAAAAAGCCGTTTGAGCAATGTACACAGTATATTTATTTAAAAGACTTTGAATATTCCATAATTTGTATATTTTATCTCAAAATATTCTATAATTCGAATACATAGATAGAGGAAATTAGACATTTCTAATTTTGTACTTTTGTGAGTAATAGTGTAACGTATTAATGGGACTAAGTTAAATGCAGTGTTGAATTTTGATACGAATATGGTTTAGGTAGTGAACAGTTTTTTGGTGATATATTTGTTTGTATTGCGAGTCTAAACACAAACATTGCGGTTGAAAAGGCAATGCTATTCTCTATACGTTTATACGTCTATTCGTCTATTCCTCGAATATCCCTAATTCGTAAGGTATTAGCGCTTACTGTTAGCTCTAATCGATTATAACTAAATTATTCAACTGCTGTATAGTTTCCTGGAAAGCAATATATATTCGCTTTTTGAAATCCTAACAACTCGTAAGTAGAACTACAGCACAACTACAGCACAACTAGAGTGGAGTGTAGAGTAGAGAACAGGTATTGTTGTGCATCACTGGTATAATAGCGATAGACAGTCGTCTCGAAACGACTGTTTTTTTCAGAGCCTTAACCAAATTCTATACGACTTTCAATCGACGCATAGAATCGCAATATTCTCAACGAAATGTTCATTTATTTGATAAGAATTTATTTGAGAATAGAATAAGTTTTGATAAATATACGGCTAAAGTAGGGAATTGTGTGCACACCTACGGCTTTGGCATTCATTTGATTTGAATTGAACTAAATTTATTAAAAGTGTGCAAAAGATTTTGTCGTCACATCAATCAAATCAAAATAACAACTCAACGAATAGACATAAAAGCGTCTGAAATGCGAAACAATGTCTATTAATAGTACAATAAATTCTTAACTCAACTACAAATTTAGATAAACAGATGCTCTTATATTATGCATTGTACTGTACTGTGCAGTATATTCTACTTTATTGAACAAAACCTTTTGTTTTCTATGTTTTCATCAAATTATACGCCATATTAGCAAGGTTGCGCATTTCTATAGTTTTATCAAGATAAGTATTTGCTCGGCATAATTGGCAGCTAAGATGCTATTTTTAAATTGACTTCATTTTATTTTAAACACAGTTTTTATTTTTGACTAACAATAGCAAAACAATTTAATAAGAAACTAAAATTGCTAGTTCTAATTTAGTGTTACGTTTTGAGTAAGAGCGCTTGAGAAACTGAGATTTTTACCAAGGTATATTAAATGCAATATATTGATTGAATGAACTTTAACTGTAGACAGGGTAACAACAAAGTGGATAAATATAGTAACAATACTATTAATACTGATTCTAAAAAATCTCTTCCATTATCTTTAACCGCAATAATGACAAAGAAAACACAGAATGCTGCTTTCTAAAATTGATTGATCTTTATATAAGTTGTAAATAATATTCCAAACCCCATATAGCTTGACAAAAAAATTTAACTACTATAAATATAGACAATTATAATTTGATACATACATTTTACGCCTACATTACATTTTAAAAAATATATTTATTGAATAGAAACAAGTGATAAATTATAGTTTCACCAAGCTGCTCGAACGCATAATAGCAATTTAAAAAATAACAAATGTCTATAGAATTTTAAATACGTAACTAAAGTCTCACTAATTTGAATCGATTGTAAATCCCGAGAGAGACGACCAATCTATAGGAAAATTATACTTCAATTTGACTTTAAATGACAACTAATCCTGTTATGCATCAAATGCTCACATAATTGGCACAAAAACTAATTATAATTATCATAATTATTAGCGACGCTATAGATGTGCGAAAAATCAATTATTCGATAGAAAGTTAGGCAAAACTGCGTTTATATTTCGGTTGACTAATGGCTAGAGTAGTGATAATGTCCACACTTGTGGCATCTCAACCAATTCATTCATAAGTCAACATGTCGATTTTATCGATCAATCAATTTCTCTGCCAATATTATTTTATGCTTTTATCCTATACTTGCTATTTTGTCTTAGATTTCGTAACAGTTGTCTAATATTTCAACAAAATTTGTTAAAAAGAGATCACATTTTTTCGTAACAAAATACAACACATTTTGTGTAACTGATTGGCTCTAAGAAACTAAAAGACAATTCTTTGCTATTTTTAGCGCAAATGTTATTTTACGTAATACTCGCAAAACGTTTCGTTAACATTGATTTTTCTATCCTTTTCACTGCTCACGGATTACTACATAGTTTTCAAAAAACAAAAATTAAACATTCAAAACGCTCTTTACAATTATTACTTTTCAACAAACACTAAATGTAATAATTTTCGATAAATGTAACAGTTTAACTTTAATTTGTCAATTAGTTTTTTCAGCCGACATCCAAATACTAACTTTTAGTTATAGTTTTGATGTAACTTCCAATAGAGTATATACTGTATCTAAAATAATATATAAAAATAGTGTTTATTAAGAGTAAGAACGGATGCAATCCATCAAAAATAAAAACAGAAGATTAGCTTTATTTGAGTCCCGAATCCCTTTGAGATTTTTCCGCTTTTCACTCAAATTCTATATAATTTTCAAATATTTTTCTTAGACTGTAGTAGAAGACATAATCAAGGTAGATGTGCAAATAAAGTTTTCAGTTCAAATTTAAATTTCTCACTAAAGATTGATCAAGATTCTGCACTGTATAAACACTTTATTTCGTGAATTACAAGAATATACTTTATATTCTTTTGTTATATCATGATAAACTTTTGTCAACTTATTCGAATATTTTCACAATTTTAGTTCATATGATATATTAAAAACTCAAAAACAAAATATCGATTGTATGTGAAAATACTGAAAAGTAGTGGAGATTAGAGGCAATAGAAAAATATTATCGGATCTAAGATTTTATTGTTTGGCTTTGATTTACAATATAAGACTTGTTTTTACTTTTTACCATGCAACTGTTTATAAACTTATTCAATAAAATTTCAATATTTTAAATATATTTTTTGCTTAATAATTTAAAACAAATAGTATTCAAATAATTAGTGCAAAATCTTTTTACTTATAGATATTGCTTATACACTTTGAACCAAAACATAGACTGAAACATTTTGATAAAAATCTCTTTACTCAGTGAATTGTAATTTACTTTTAAAGCTGCGGCAGAATCTATTTGTAATGATTAAAACATAATATAATGTCTTGAATTTTAAATATTTATAACTACATCACAAAACAAAGGAATAGAATATGGGTTTAGAGAAAGATAAATAGTTTTTAAATAGTAAGTTATTGTTAATTTTACAATTTTTTTATCTTACAAAAAAAAATTATTTGTAATAATTTTTGAATTACTTGGAAGTATTCAAAATTGCTTTGATGAAAGCTGCTTGGCAAACTAAACAAATTGACTTAAAATTTTCTAAAATCGGTTCAGCGGTTCCGAGATATTCTCAAAATGTCCCATTCTAGGTTTTAATTAAATGTATACTGTATACTCTATTAATAATTTTACACTATATGGCACATGGATTAAGACATTTTCAAACGCATTACATAAAAATAAATTACACAGTTTACAGGGTTAAAACTACTTCAATATTTTTTTTATAATAATTTATATACATTAATTTATACATATTCAGGTAAAATATCTTACATTATGCAGATTTATTAAATAAAATGTCAATTTTATAATTATATTGATAATGTTTTGAATGATAATATCATATTGTCATTATGATGTTGTGTAATAATATCATTGTAGACAAATACTG